>WELB01000198.1:135250-184947 GCA_009602725.1 Spirogloea muscicola
AGGGGGCCTGCTCGCCGCCGCGGACCCCATGGCGGGCGCCGCCGGCGGCGGCGCCGGCGGCGGCCCGGGGTTTAGGAGGGGCGGCGGCGGCGGCGGCGGCGCCCTCGACCTAACTTGTGACAGTCCTTGCGTCCTTTTGAAGAAGGTGCTCCCAGGCTAGTACCTTGCATCAGAAAGCTGGGCGAGCTCTAGTTGGTGGCAGAAGGGCTCCGTTTCTGGCATCTAGTATTTATGCATCGAGTAGTGACCTTTATGTTTTGACCCGTGGTCATTGAGCGGGTCAATCTGCTGTAGGTTATGTAGATCTTTAGATGTGCTTGCCATTGTACCTGGTAATTTGGCCTACACCTGTTTCTAATACACGGTTGTCCCTCCCCACACACACGAGCTCTGCCCTCATTTGGCCCCTTCGAACCTTTGCTTGTTTTTCTTAGCGCTTCCCCTGGCCCCCTTCTCGTACTCTGTTCATTCTTTTGGGCTGGCTTTTTTGGGCTGGCTTTTCAGCCCCTTTCCTCAATGAGCGAGCACTGTCGATTTTTTCGGGCTGGCTTTTCACAGCCCTTGCCCCTATTTAGAGGGCCACTTCTTCTGCCCTCACGCGCAGTGCGTCAGCGCCGCGCCACCGCCGCCGCCGCCGCTTAGACACCGCCGCCGCCGCTTATGCACCTTCGTGCCGGCAGAGCCCTCGCTGCTGCCTCTGGCTCTGGCCAGGCTCCCACTTCGCCACTGAGAATAGGGGCCAGGGGACCCACTTCCAGGAGCCTAATCTCTGATCTGCGGCTGCTTAGCAGGGGTTACTGAGTGATTCATAGCTGCTTTGTTTCTTTGTGTGCTTGTTTTTCTTAGCGCTTCCCCATGGCCCCCTTCTCGTACTCTGTTCATTCTTTTTTGGGCTGGCTTTTCCAGCCCAAAATGGGCGAGCACTTTCTTCCTTAGAGAGAGAGGGTGCGCGGTTTGCATGCAGTAAAGTGGTGGCCAATTCAGATTTAAATTCCCCTGGCCCCCTTCTCGTAATCTGTTCATTCTTGTTTTGGGCTGGCTTGTCCAGCCCCTATCCTCAATGGGCGAGCCCTTTCTCAAATTCAAGCCATTACGTCGTTCAGGCAAAAGCTAGTGCAAAAAGTGTGGCTTCAAGAAATGAAGCCCTATCTCAAGATGGCATGTGCTCACTCGTAGTAAGCTCATTACCCAATTAAAAGGACATTTGAAGGGCTAGAAGTGGCCTCCCTTTCAATTTCAAGCGCACCGCGCGCCTTTCCCCAGATGGCTAAGAAAGAAGCAGTACCATTGTGACGACAACTACCCACCGTTGAGCACTTTCCATAATAACAAATGACTTGGGGGAGCCGAAAGCCGGTGTGGCGGACACGTCACTTGACGCAGGTAGTTAGCCAAATCGTTACTAGCTGTAAGTAACCTTCCAGACGACACTGTAGCCGCGACGAATTTCGTGCGCCACGTCGAAGAGGCACGTGCACCCCGTGGCGTGGCCCGGCGGCGGGCCTGCCCGGCGGCTTGCCATGCTCGGCCATGCTCGGGCATGCTGGCCAGCACGGGGCCTGGCGCGGCAGCCCCGGGGGTTCCGCTCCGGGCTCGCCCTCCCAAGGCATGGGACCGAGCCAGGGACACCCCTCAGAACGGGCTTGGGCAGTCATCTGCGGCGGCGAAGGGTGGCCATCAGCGCCCAGTCCCGCTTCACCGGGAAGCGCCGATGGTACCTGCGACCACACCCACCCCGGTCGCGAGGGCGTCCGCCTTACATCGGCTCGCTGGCCGCTGCAACAGCAGCCTCGGGGATTGGACGAGCTGTTTCTTTCCTTGACAGGGCGCCTCCTTGATCCACTCCCCCGGCTGGACCCTCACAGCTGCTGATAGAGGTCATTGAAAGAAGGCGTATAATATAAGCGGGAAGCCAGAGCAAGCCAGTACACTAGTTGTAAGATGAATGAAAGAATACTCAAGTGGGGCTAAGGAACAATCAAAAATGAAAGTTGAAGTGGGACCTAGTACTGACGAGTGAGCACATACATATCTGCTTACTAATCTGGGGCGCTGAAGCTCCACTCCGCAAGCCAGTAGCATCGCTTAAGCTCGCTCAGCTCACCTGAGTATGGTTAGAGCCTGGGGACACTGCAAAGTAAACGAGAGCGGCAGTCGCTGTTGAGCAATGCTCGTGGGACGCTAGTCTGTCTTAAGCTACCGGCCCGACTACGAAGGCGTGCATAAACCAGGTGGGCCAGGCGATGGAGGAGTGGAACCAAACTTTCACCCACGCTTTATCCTGGTCATGCTCCACAAATAAAATCACATTAGAAGATTTTGTTTCTCTTTATGCGACTTCATGCCGTAGATGTCATGAATGTCCACAGCGCACTGTTCAATAACACAAGATCTCCCTGCAGTGGTGTTTAGGAGACAGGGTTTAGTTTAGGGTCCAGGATTGCCCTGAAATGCCGCGCCTTCTATTATTCAGCATGCTTTGTCGTCCAGCCAGCCACAGTTGGTGCCCCCACTTGTAAAGCGTTAATAATTACGACGTTGAGGAGGAGGCGAGAGGGCGGCAGCACATCCAGACGCCTCACGTACAGCTCGCCGCGTTTCATGTAGCCCAACCTCTGCACTAGCTTTTGCCTGAACATTGTTCTGGCTTGAGTGACCTTCCTTACATTTGATGTGCACCGCGCAGCTTCTCTTCACAACCACTGCCTCTTATTTGAGGAGCCAGCCGCAAAGGTGATGGGTAAAGCGAGAGCTGCCAGTCGCCATCAGAAGTGCTGAACTCAATTAGGAGGCGGCGGCTGTGACATGGCCAGCCCAAATGGAGAAGCTCCTCTTCCAGATGGGGTCGACAACTGCAAAAAGCGAGTGCCAAACGCATCGACGATGTCTAGAGGACGGCACACAGTTGCCAGTCAGATGGAGGTGACCGATTCCGGCTATCGGCTGCTATTCCACCGCTTTGCTGATATTGACCAGAGGTTGTTGAGCACCAATTTTAGTGGCTCCTTGCAAGTCTATCAAGTAGGCTATCTAAATGTGTCTGCTTTTGTGAACTTAATAATGTCTACTCCCTGATATTTCTGAAAAGCCGCACCTCAGTAGGAGTAATGATTGCTGATGAGGAGGGAGCAACAGATGAACCCCAGTTTTACCTGTTGCAATGCGCAAAAGAATACTCGAAAGAGAATTTACCGTCACCTTTTGTTGTGGGCCAGAAGGCGGCCGTCTCCACTCTTACATCGTTCATTGCGGTGCAGCCAGCCATCATACTGAGTGCACTGACCTCGGATGGGCTGATTGATGAGGTCTAGAAGGAGCTTGAAGTGGAAGAGAAGTATCGACTCTGCGATGCTTTCAAATCAGTTCAGATTAGCAGCCTTTCATGTACCGGAGGCTTGGTCTTTCACAACATCTGGAAGGAGTCTCCACAATCTAGGGCAGAATCAACGACCAGTCCAAGTCCAACGGTTCTTAGAACCATTAAAGATATCCCTGCAAGTTGTCTGACGATGCTGGAATTGTTTGCTGAAATTTGCACAGGGTTGGCAGGTCTTCCTCGGAATCGCCTTACAGTTGCCCACTTCATATATGTGGACTGTTATCTGGAGGCACGCGAGGAGCTGTGCACCACACAGACGTTCTGAAAGTAAGGCACAATTACCTACTTTCTAAAAAACATCTCTTCAAACATTGGAATATATTGCTGCCTAGGGAGATAGATTTTTTTCAATTTGAGCATCTCAACAAGCTGCCGATGGTGGATCTGATTTTTGCGAAGGATTTCATAGTGCAGGTTTTGATTGTGGTCTGACCACCGCTCTATTTTTTTGAATGATGTAGGCCCATCCACAGCAGGCAGACAAACAGCAGGCAGATATCGGTCCGCTTCACAAGAGACGACGACACAGTGACAGGGTCGCCCCTGACCTTGAGTCAGAATACTTGTCTAAAAGGCGAAGTACGCAGACAACTTTGTTAGGGGGTGATTGTTAGGGGGCCAGCCAAACTCGGAGATAGCTGGTTTTACCCATAGCCATACATTTGGACTTGCCTTTGACAACTAGCGCCTTCTAGTGGAATGATGTCATTCCCTTCAGCTTCTTATGGCCCTAGCACCCCCTGGGTTGCAAACTTGGGCTGCAGAGAGCAGAATCTTTAAAAGAGCAGAATCTGTCAAATACAAGTGAAAGGAGAGCTCTTTTCAAAATGGTGGGCGATAGCTGTGAGAGATAGCTTTGAAGAAGCGTAAGCTTTTCCAAAGGGGGCGAGGGCTGTGATAAGTCTGGACAGGGTCCAAAGGGGCTGGACTGCTCTGGATCACACGGCTATGCAAGACCACATGGGATGGTCGCACAAGCGTCCGCAGCCGCAAGTCAGAAAGAATAGCACCCGAAAGCAGTCCCCTTGCCGATAGCCAGAGGCCGCAGCTAGAGCATGGGTAGATTGCAGATGCAGCGCGTGGGCCATAAACCGCCACAGGAAAGTGGAGCATGCAAAACACCTGTGAGATGCGAGCTAGCGGCATTGAAGTCAGGCTGTTTGAGACACGGTCAAGCGCGCAGCCTGCTCAGAAGGTCCAGCCGTCGAGACTCGAAAGCCCTGTGGACATCGATGGCCACTTAATTGAACTCGTTCCCTTCCGGATTGTCAGCCTAATCGGCCTCCCTGACACGGGCGGCGTTGGCTGCTGCATGCCCAGAAAAATGGAGTGTGTGTTAAGAGATGGAGGGCCTGTGTGGCCAAGTAGGAAGGCAAGCACATTGACACATATACATCACCTGCTGCGAAGCTGACCCGCTCAGTAACCACGAGTTAGCACATAGAGGTCGCTAATTGATGCCCGAATAATGGACGGCAGTTGAAAAGCTTTTGAGCTACCAGCTAAGGTTCGACCAGCGTTCTGATGCAAGGCATGAGCCTGAGCTCGCTGCAAACAAGTTGACACTCGACGTCGCAAGAATGACAAGCGAGGCTGCCGGCAAGCGAGGACCCATGCAGCCAGAAATGTCGATTGCGGCTGGTAGGAGGTGATCACTGCGGGGTAAGTCAGAGTAGTGTAGGAGCTTTCTCTGCTCAGCACCTCCCACTGCGTGGCCAGCGATGTGAGTCAATGCGAATTCTTGTACGCCTCCGTCACAACTACATCCACCAAGGCTCGTGGGCCTCCGCCAGGTTGTACACCCACAATGTCCAGGGTGCGACAGGGATGGCGTCCCTGAGAATCCATGGCGATGGGCATTGTAATGCTCACTTCCACAATGGCGCGGTAGCCAGCGTCGCGCATTAGGCCCGCCAGGGCGTCCCGTAGGAGATTATGGACGCCCACCACCTCAGGGCCTGTGGGACACCGCAGCATGTGGGTAGCAAGGTCTCCGCCCTCCGCACGGAAGTCGCACTAACACTGAGTTACTCAAGCCCAGAAAGGTGTAGACGAGAGGCCCTGACTTGGAGCGATTAACCACATCTGTTGTGAAGACATTGCAACGATGCGCGGGCCCCAGTATGGAGTCCGTCAGCCCTGCCCCGCATGGGCATGATGGGCGTATACTCAAGCGCGCCCAACTCAATAGAAGGGAAGCGCGGCCAGATTGACTGGTGGCTGGGAAAGGCCAGCCCAAAGAAATGGACAAGGTCTGAAGGAGCTGGAGCGCGCGCCACCCAATAGAAGGTCTTTGATAGTAATGCGATGCTTCAATGTCGCCGGGTCGCTCGCTCACGTCTTCCGGATGCGCTTGGCCATCTCTTTGCAGCGGTCCCTTGCCTTCGTGGGTCACTTGCGCGCAGGCCGCGCTTTGGCGGCGGCCTCTGGCTTCCGTCAGGGCGACATCTTTCCGCCTGCGAGCTATTCCGACTTGCATATTTTGACCAGAGGTTACTGAGCGTCCCCTTGCTGATGTCCTTAGCACTCCGGCTCCTTCAGTCTTTGTGCATTCCTTTGGACTGGCCTTTGTCCATTCTTTTTGGGTTGGCTTTGCCAGCCCTCTTCTCTATGGGCTGATGGTGGCTGATGTCCTGGTCCTAGTCATTCGCACTCTGGCTCCTTCAGACCTTGTCCATTCCTTTGGGCTCGCCTTTCCCAGCCACCAGTCAACCTGGCCGCGCTTACTTCTTATGGGCTCGCACTTCTCTCAAAGCCACCAGTTAATGTGGCCGCGCTTTCTAAGAATGCGATAATTGTAAGAGGCTAGCCCAAACAAGACTGAATGAAGGCCCAAAAGAGAAAGTAGCAGCTACTTCAACGTAAGGCAATGGCTGTGAGAGGCCAGCCCAAACGGCATGAACAAGGTCTAGGCCCAGGTCTGAAGGGGCCGGAAAGCGCAAAATCAAGCTCTTCCCTCAAGGATGCGTAGCAGCATTCCAGGAGGCGGCAGCTGTCTGAAGGCTAGGCCAGCCCAACATTTCGCGCTCGCCGCCTAGCCCCCCCGCCCTGCCTCCCCAGAAGAAGAAAGTGCTCGCCCATTGAGAATAGGGGCTGGAACAACCAGCCCGAAAAAGAATGAACAGAGTACGAGAAGGGGGCCAGGGGAAGCGCTAAGTAACAGAAACAAAGCTGCTACGAGACACTCAGTAACCCCTGCTAAGCAGCCGCAGATCAGAGATGCTGGGCTCCTGGAAGTGGGTCCCCTGGCCAGAGCCAGAGGCAGCAGCGAGGACCCAGAACCTTGCTCTCGCAACGCCATTGCCGCTCTTGGTCCTCTGCACTCACGCCAGACAGCAGCGACTTCAGGAGGACACAGCGGCCTCGCTTGCTGTAGCAAGGCACCCTCGGGCACCTGTTATCCGCCCTTCTGCAGCGCAGCTTCCGTTTCATTAGGCACTCAAGGCAGAGCACCAACAGCGGACCCCTTGCCGGTCATTTGCGCCGCCTGACGATCCCCCTGATATGCGCGGAATTACGCAGACGAAGTGGGAATGCTAATGACATGGAGGCAATGGCTCGGGGAATACGCCGTCCTTCTGCTCTGCCCTCCATTTGCTGTTGTGGAACGGTGCTACGAGGATGCAGGCCTCATGCTCTCGCCCAGCTTGCAAGGTGGTGCGCCGTCTGCTACCGACGAGTGATCGGCCGCAAGGCTGTCAGGGCCTGGACCCACTGCTTAAGAGAGGCCTAGCAGGCGCCACCACCTCTGGTGACAGTGATGCTCATGGCGCTGCCGTCGGTGGAAGCTCCGGTGGAGACGCGGCGGCGCTGGTCGCCGCAAAGGCGGCGGTCACAGGCTTCGACATTCCCACGCTGGAGGCGCTGTTCAGCAGCGCTCAGGAGTCCGTCGGAGCGCACCACGCTGTGACGGCGTCGGTGGCTCTCAGCCTCGGCCAGGCGTACATGCGAGTGCGTGCTGCAGCCATGGCCCCTCTTGTCTGCGCTGGCTGTGGCTCGCACTAGCCGAGTGAGCCTCTGACTGCCGCGGCGATCTCAGCTGCCATGGGGTGGGGCCAGGCTGGCCACCATCCTGAGCGGGCCTTGGAGCTGGCAGATATGGCCTGGAAGGTGTTCAACAAGCTGGCAGGCGAAAGTGGTGGCAGCACCCATGGCGGCCAGGCCAGACCCATGTGCTTGCACCTCATGGCGGCCGCTCGAGGGCGGTGAGCCACCGACAGCCATGGCCAGGACTGCAAGAGTAATGGACTTTCTGTTGGGCTGGTGCTGCCTGAAGCCTGTCCCCATTCTCTCAAGCTGTACTTTCCGTGGCAAAATTGATACCTTTACCTACCTCACCAGCAGGCGTTCCCGGCGGCGCGTGCAGCATGGGGCAGCACAAGTTGGCGCTGGAGCACCTTGACGCCGCCCTGCGGCTGGTCCGCGCTGCCAATGTCACCCCCGCCGCCGAGGGCGGGGGCGGTGTTGACCAGGATGCCGCGCTGATGGAGTTCTCGACACTCATGCTGCAGGGTGACGCCCACCAGGCGCTGGGCCGGCACGCTGCGGCCCTCGATGACTACTGCGCAGCACTGAGCTGCCAGGTGGCCACCTTGGGTCCTGTGCATGCTGATGTCGCTGCCACGATACGTCAGGTGGCAGAGGTCCATGGGCACCTGCTACAGTTTCCCAAGGCGCAACCTCTGGCTGAGCGCGCGCTACGCATCCACCTCCGTGCACTCGGTGATGGCTCTATGGACGAAGCTGTGGACCGCAGGTCAGTCCCTGGCACTGTGACATTTAAGAGCTAAGATACTGCCTGTTGTCACATCTCCACTCTAAGCTCCAATCTAAGCTCAAAAGTCAAGCTGAGTCTCTGAAGCTTTGACACCATACATTTTCCCAAGACTTGACAATTGCCCTGTTGGCAGGCTCCTAGCTGTCATCATGTCGGGCCAAGGCAACCATGAGGCAGCACTGCTGCACCTTCGGAAGGTAGCCGAGATCCTGGCAAAGCGTGGTCGCAACCTGGATATCGCATACGTCAATGACTCTGTTGGTGAGGAGCTGAGCGCGCTTGGACGGCACAGCGAGGCGCTAGCTGCATTCGAGGTGGCAATATGTAAGAAGGCGGCGGAGCTCGGAGAGCGCCACCTGGCCGTGGCACGCACCCAGGTTGCGGCTGCCGAAGCCTGCATCGCTGCCGGACAAGCGTGCAATGCGGAGGTATGCAGAGCTAGCCCCAGGTGGGGTTCAGGGTTGACATCCAGGGGATAGGGTCCAAGTCCTACAATGAACATCAACTTGCACGTTGAAGCTGCCACTTAGACAGCATCACGGCAGCACAGGTGTCCTCCTGCTGCAGGTCTTCATAGACAAGGCTGTACAAGCATACGGCGAGCTGGACGAGCTGGGCAATGACCCGGCAGCCGCCTTTGAGGCGGCGCATGGCCTCACGCAGCTGGCAGGCGTCCATGAGAACCTGGGGCGGTATGACGTGGCCATCATCTTCCTCCGCAAGGCGCTCGCCTTGCGGCGCAGCATTCCTGGCCAGCTGCATGCTGTCGCCAGTGAGGACCCGTCTCCCTGCTAGCTCAAGTCCAGGGCAGTAGCTTCTGTGAGGTGCAAGGACGGTCTTGAGCACCTTGCGGCGCAGTATTCCCTGGCCAGCTTTGCACTGCCAGTGAGACTCTGCCTCCTGCTGACGCAGATGTTAGGCAGGACTTCCTGCGAGTGCAGATTGATTGGAGGCTATCTAAACAGAGTCTCGGTATAGGATCTGTGGAAATCAGTCTACCATCTTGTGCAGCTCAATCGTGCCAACTGGTACTGAAAGCATGCTAAAATCGGTGCAGGTACGCTGTCACAGATTGGCCTGACACAGCAGTCAGCCAGCATGCTGGACGATGCTATAGTCACCTTTCAAGAGTGCTTGCCTTTGATGATTGAAGCTTTTGGGCCAAGCCACTCATCCATTCCCATCATTCTGAACCAAGTGAGTTCCTCAATATTGCTCAGCCCTTTTGCTCAATTACTGCTTATCCAACTTAAGGTGAGAGAGCATACTAATGTTTCTCTCACTTCCTTGAGAAGCGCAACTGCAATGCACTGGCAAGTTAACAAGAGACGATGCAATTTCAGTGACAATAGTGATGGAGCCCTCGCTTTCCTGCAGATGGGCTTGGCACTGACGGAGCTGGGTAGAATTGAGGAGGCCGTACTCCACTTCCAGCGGGCCAGCAGCCTCCTCAACAAGCTGGTTGGGAAGGATCACGACCAGGCAACTGCTGTGCAAGAGAACTTGCTAGCTGCTCTAGCAATGCTCAAGAGCCCATAGAACTGCTGAGACGCGGTCACATCTCCCACGCTGTAGCATGCAGACAAACACAGACTCTTGACTACGATAGAAAGCAGAGAGGTCTTTGAAGATGGCGCTCTCTACTGATTTGTAGGCAGCAGTATGATCGCTATTGTTGTCTGAGATCCATGAGCTCAAATTTGAGCGAAGAATTCAGAAAGACATGGGAGCAGTGCTCGTAGATGGCACCACCGTCTGCCGGCATTTCGTGAGGATGGAAGCCCCGCCGTTGACAGGACTGTATGACCTTGACGCCACCAGGCTCAGACAGCCGGAAGATGCCATACCTCCTGCAATTCCGAAGCATTCACAGTGGAAGCATTGCTGGTGTTGGAAGTTGATGTTAAGCAATGTGAATGGGTGATCAATGCTTCATTGGCGGCCACCTAAGCAGAACACTGCCAGTGACAGCGATGATGAAAGACTTGCCACAACCACTGGGCCACAACATATATATGAAGGTCATGTATCTCATTACCGAGAAGCGTCTGAAGGAGCCATCACAATAGCCACTGCTTCAGGAAGCATCACCTGCATCAAGCTAGCTTATCTCAGCCTGTATGACTTGCACAATGCTTGTCCTAATGGAGAAACGGCAAGATCTTCATTCTCTCCAAAGCTTAAAAGTCTATTACAGCCTCACTTTCACGCAAGCGTAACATGGCCCAGGTAGGTGTTGACCTGATATGAATAGTGCGTATGAAGATCAATGGATGACATAAAGCATGACTGAGATGGATGAGTCTGCAACAGGGCACATGTAAAGTGTGAGTATGGTTGTTCAAGAGGTATTCACTGAAACCTCTGGATGACTGCAAAGACATGAACCTAAGACCTCACATTGGCAATGACCTGTGATCTATGACAAGGATTGCAGGATAATACAATGACATGAAACACCATCACAAATAGAAAGCCTACAAAATCCTCACACATCAAGGTGCAACATGCAAGATAGTCCACACTACATTGCTACTATCTCACATGTATCCAGCCCAGCTGAAACAATCCCCGCTTGTCCTGCACGTCAAAGATTTCCTCCTCATTGACAGTCTGGCACTGCACATGGACAGCAAGCCATTGCATTGTCAAGTCTGTCATGAACGAGAACCTGGAAGAGAAGAAGCAGAAGCTCTTCTTAGTGGCTGTGAGTGATACAAGAGTTACAGGAGCTGCCATAGGAGGACTTACATGCACAGCATAGTTTGGTGCAGTGCAAGAGCTTATGTATTCATAGGAACACTCCTTATATGCTTTGGCAGGGCTTTAAGCTTCCCAGCATGATTGTCATGCAGACGCCACGGAAAACAGGGTATACATTGGAAAGCAATGGTTTGAAATGGACATGGGCTCATTAGCATGACCAATGTACAGCTGATGATGATGAGTTGTATAGATACCGAATCCGAAGTTGCCTCTTGCTTTGGCAGGATCAAAGTCGTAACGTAGAATGTCCCCTTCTTCTGTTACACAAGCCATTACACAAGCCAGTAATAAACATGAGTCAGTATAGGAACTCAATCAGCCAACCAACTCCAACTCGCAAGTCGTCAGATCTATCTGGTAGTAACTTGACGACTTACTCAAAATGAGCACCAGTCCTTGCATACAAGCTTGCAAGCAGGAAACAATCAGACTACAATCTCCTTAAGTGGCATGCGCAGGCTGCTACCAGCAATCCAGCGAGGACTCCACAAGTCTCCAGATTCTTGGCTGTATTGGACTTGACCATCAGCATGAACTCCTCCATCATCTTTGCTGACTGCGCCATTCCAAGCAGGGTGGGCATGAACTTAGTGTCACCCTGCTCTGCCTGTAACATCTTGCCAGCTTCAACAGTGGCAAGCAGTTTATTGTGCCATATGAGCGTCCCAAGTCAATCAGAGGCAGACCACATAAGATCTCAACATGCTACAGGGACCTGCAAAAAGCCCCGTTACCAAGACTGCACAACTGTGGCAAAGGCGTGACATGCTTACTATATGTACAGGCTTGGGACCTTTCGACTCCGCTGAATCCCCGTCAACAAGCAAAGGGACCCCTGGCCGAGGATCAGCCACCGCCGATGGAGGGATGCTCTCAGGTGGGCCCTCTGCAAATCTGACATGCCCGTTGTTGTGACGATCCAGATTTTGCACTGGGACTGCCATTGGCAGGTCTGATGGCTGCCTCACAACGTTGACCAGTGGAGCTATGTCCTGCCCTTCTTCTGCCAGCTGTGACGCCGGCTCAGCGGCGACTGGGGCCTCTGCCTCTGGCCAAAGTACAGGCTCCCTATTGGCCTCTGGATCTGAGGATGTTGTTCTCGTGGATGCGACCGGTCTCAGCGGCTGGAGGCTGTAGGAAAGAGGGAAGTTGTGCTCAATGTGATTAGACTTGATACTCAGATCAAGTCAGTCAATTCTGGAAACGCCATGCCCAAAGCTGCACTCTATGATGTAAGTGATAAGAGTCTCTCAGAGCAGGTTGTGGTACTTTGAGAGGCTTTGACCCCCTTTCATCTTGACAACTTCCAAAAAAGCAAGCCAAACAGGATGTCCTCATGTAATAGCTACTGTTATATCACGTACCTTGGCATCTCAATAGGGGTGCTGTCTATGTAGCTTGGGTACTGAACCTGCAGTAGGAGGGATTTTGTTTTAGCTGAAAAATAAGTACAAAGGCATACGATTAATTGACTCACAGAACCTGTGTCCTGGGAGAATAGGCTTCAGTATGCAGTCAACTGCAGTCAAGTAAATCAAGCATGGCTTGATGCTCTTGGACGCTCAGCCTGCATGCCCAGGCAGGTCGGCTTAGACCTTCTCTTACTCTTTGTAAGGCCCGTGAAGGCTCTGCTCGGGCCCTTTGGCTTGGAAGTTGGAGGAAGGAGTGCCGCGAAAGAGTCTCTTCCCGCGGCAAGGGAATGGACAGTGACCTGCAGGAGACGGACATCTTTGAGGGCGGAGCTGCCGTGCTCTAAATCTTCCAGGTGCTCAGGTATTTCTCCAAGAACTGTGCAGACCTAAGCCCTTATAACATCGAAGTCGTAGGTCTGTTGACCTTCCTACGGACCTGCCTGACCGTACTCCAGAAAGCCGTCTCCCAAAGCTACTTTCAGTAAGCGTGCTCACATATTTCTCAAGGAGCTTGAAAGATCTGCATGTGATGGAGGACCAGCTGGCTGACTTCTGGCAAGTGCGCTCCAGTCAGGCGAGCCAGTGAGGAAGTCCATAGCATCGCCACTGCAAGCGTAGCTCTGCAAGGCCACAGACCATGCAGCGGCTACATCACCAAGCTAGTCTCAAGTTACAACCAACCTCTGATAGTCAATATGTGCTTCCAAGTCCCTTCAGCTTGCAGCATAGCCAGGCAGGGGCTTGTTGTCAACAACGAACATCATCTCGAGGTGCCAGACTTCTTGGCAGGCAATCATTGGGGAAGTAGGCAGGCCTCACCGCACCGCTGGGTGCCGCAAACGCGGACTGCCGCGGAGGCGCGAGGCTTGCAGGGCGAGCACCCCTCTCAATCGCTGAGATGATCTGCTTTGCCTTTGGCTGCAGCCTCTCCAGCTCCGTCACAACTTCCCTCAGCCTCTGCAGCTCAAAGCAAGGCGCTCTCAGGGTGCTCACTGCTGAGTATTGCGTCCACAGGATGATGTTTCCTCCATCATACCATCATGCCCGAGTGCGGCTGCTCTTGAGTCTTCAGTAAAGTCCCCCCCTTCAATGACAACACACAGGCCTGCTCCATGCCTGCATATCACTGCGACGTCCTCGCCAGCCAGGTTTGCTGGCTGCAGTAAGGCCCTAACTTGCTGTAGTAAGGCCCTAACAGATGACAAACAGGTGTACGCAATGACACACCCACCTTCAAGAAGTCAGCTCGCTCGTGGGGGAAGGATGCGTAGTACTCTCGGTGTGCCGGGATGGTTTCCATAATGAGGCTGAAAGCCATCAACGCATGCACTCAGCACTTGAGCCACTGTACAAGGTGTCTACCTCCCTGCCTGACTGGTGGGCACAAGTGCTACTGGGCGGCGCCTCTGTCGTGCAACGACGAAGGCTGTCCAGGGACAACCACGGCTGTAGAGACAAGCGGCTGGACGTCGAAAGCGGGACGAAGTAGATAATGGCACGCTGGCGGCCATGCGCACCTGGAGAAGCGCAGGAGGAGGACATAGAGCTCCAGGACGTTGTCCTCTGCCCGATAGATGCTTGCCTGCGCAGAGCAGGCGCTTGGTCCCAGGCAGTGTCAGTCCCTGGCAGCGCTTCCCGCGATTGTCCGCGACTGACAGTAGAGAGCAGCACAAGCCAGCTATGTCTTGCCGGGACTCTTCGCAGCGTCGAGGCTGACCTGCCGGAGGACGTTGTCGGCGCTGCGGTAGTAGTACTTGATCGGCAGCCGATTGTCCACCTCCAGCTTCCGCGTCTGCTCCTCCAGGAAGCCCCCCATGGCGGCCGCCCGCGCGCGTGGTCCCGTTACACGACGCACATGCGATGAGCACTGTGCTGGCTTGGAGAGAGTCGTCAATGGCCGCTCAGCGTTGAGCCGCCGCCGCCGCCGCCGCCGCCTCCATCGCCGCCGCCGTCGCCGCCGCTGCCGCCGCCGACTCCGACGCTCAGCCGCTCTCGTGGCGCCGGCGGTGGCAGTGGCAGGCGCGGCCGCCTCGCCGCCGTGACGGGGGCGGGCGCTGGTGTGACAACCAGAGAGTACCGGAAGGTTGCGGGTAAGTGAGAAGTGGCATTCCCAATGGGGGCAAGGGCTATGAAAAGCCAGCCCGAAAAGAATTGACAAAGGTAATAGAGAAAGAAAGAAGGAAAGTGCGCTCGCATAGAGAGCGAGAGAGCGGCCACTGGTGTGAAATGAGTGGCCGTAAAAGCCAGCCAGGTCCATACAGATGGTGTTCACGATTAAATATATATAGGGGAGCCATAGAGCAGGCAAACAGGGCGCTCGTAGGAGGTACGGGGTGACGGGGTTGTGGCTTAAGTCTCACGTAGACTGGGCGGTTCTGCCCCTTAGCGTCTCACGTTAAGCCGGAGAAGCTCTTACACCCTGCAGACGAGCTTTGGGCTCGCCTGGAAGAGGAAGCGCGGCCAGATTGACTGGTGGCTGGGAAAGGCCAGCCCAAAGGAATGGACAAGGTCTGAGGGAGCCTGAGTGCGAACGACTAGGACTAAGACATCAGCTAGGGAACGCTCAGTAACCTCTAGTCAGGAGATGCAAGTCCGAGTAGCTAGCTGGCTGAAAGACGTCGCCCTGACGGAAGCCGGAGGCCGCCGCCAAAGCTCGGCCTGCGCGCAAGTGAATCGCGAAGGCAAAGGGACCGCTGCATCGAGACGGCAAAACGCATACGGAACACTTGAGCGAGGGACCCGGCGACGTTGAAGCCGGGCTGCTCGCCCTGCTGCCCGAGGCGGCGGGCCGCTGCACGCCGCGCCAGGCGGTGGAGCAAGTCAATCCATTTCGAGCCAAAGGCTCCGTGCACGTCGACAGCCAGTGGAACGAACTCGTCTCCCACCGGGTGATCCGAGTACTTCCGTTCCTTTTGGCTCTTCATCAACGTGCAGGGCGTGCTCTAAGTCAGGCCTCCGGCTTTCGTGGCGGCGCTCCAGCTCCCCAAGTTAGCTTGTCAGATTTGTTTGTGCTCACCCGTGGGTACTAATGTCATCTTAGGTACCTTAGATTAGGTCTCCGTATTATGTAGCATTGTTTAGTCTGCACTCGACTCTGCCTGAACAATGTATTGGCTTGAATTGGCCTCCCTTTCAATTCATGCGCCCCGCGCGCCTTCTCTCTCTTTCGCCCGCCGCTTGGCTGACTGCGTAGCCCGCCTGGAAGGCCAGCCAAACGCATGGACGAATGCGTGTGTTAAAAAGATGGAGGGCCATTTGTGGCAAAGTTCAAAGGCAAGCACATTGACAAATGTACGTCACCTGCTGCTAAGCTGACCCGCTCAGTAACCACGAGTTAGCACATAGAGGTCGCTAATTGATGCCCGAATACCGGACGGCAATCGACAAGCTCTTGAGCTACCAGCCAAGCCTCGACCAGCTTTCTGATGCAACGCATGAGCCTGAGCTCGCTGCAGACAAGCTGACACTCGAGAACGCAAGAATGACAAGTAGGCTGCCGGCATGCTCATCTGAGCTGGAAGCCGTGGTGATGAACATTACATTGCTTACTTCCACGATGGCGTGGTAGCTGGCGTCGAGCATCAGGCCCGCCAGGGTGTCCCGTAGGAGGTTATGGACGCCCACCACCTCCGGGCCTGTGGGACACCGCAGCATGTGGGTGGCAAGGGCTGCCTTGAATACAGAGGATGTGGATAGCCATACAGTAACCTTATAGCATCTGCTGTCTATATATAATGTCGTGTATTAGAAACAAATGTAGGCCAAATGGCCAAGTACAAAGGCAAGCACATCTGAAGATCTACATAACCTACAGCAGATTGACCCGCTCAATAACCACGGGTATATATCTCTCTGCTTGCTCAGGCCAAGCATGCGAGCATCGAAATTTCTGAGCCTCGGTAACGCCAAGTCAGCAGCCAAAACTTGAAAGTCTGGCAGCAGGAGAAACGACAGCAGCAGAGTTTGTGAAGGCAGGCCAACTAGTGTCGAAAAGCCATGACTTGCAAGCTCTAGCGAGCTTTCCCTACCTTTGGCAGGGACCAATATGGGCAATGATTTTTCTGGGAGGACCAACTATTTGTTGCCCGTGTCCAGGTGCTAATTCGTGTGTAGTGAAAAGCGAAGCAAGCTCAGTTGACTAGCCTTGCCACCAGTACCAGTACACACGAATTAGAGCTAAATTCACTTTGCAATTGGTTGTCGTGGTCTTGCCACTCCTTCGCGCAGCACAGCCGGCGTTCGTCCCCAGGACAATAGGGGCCTTGAAGCCTGGAAGAGAGATTCGTGGCCCAGGGGGCTAAGACCTTCCGAGGTGTGGCGCACTTGCTGCTTCTGCACCTCCTCAGCCGCCTGTTCCCTCTGGCGCAAGCCAGGGATGCGTTGGGCGGCAGATTAAGCAAGTGCTCACAAAAGGGTATCTAGCAGCCTCTCAGCCTTATGGCATGTCCTTGTGGCTGCTGCATTGCTGCCTGACGTAAATGCATCAATGTTGCAAGCTGTCTAGCAAGGGTGCTGGAAACTGTTCGTCTGAAGGAGCATGAGGAGGCAGCCTTAGCTATCAGCTGCTACTTTGTGCGGGATTGGAAGAAGTATCTGGCTGCGAGATCAGAGGCTGCTAGTGTACTGAAAATGAAATGGGACTAATATCTTGACAGTAGGTGGAAGTTGTCATCGTCCAGAACTTGGACAGACTTTGCACCGACGAAGTGCTCCAGGCCAAGCTCCTCCACAATGTTCTTGAACTCAACCCGCTTGTCCAGGCTCAGAGGCACATATGGGAGCCGAAAGACAGGCCTAATGAGGCCCAACTGCGCCAGCGCAGTGTTCAGCCCAATGGGATTTGGCTCAACAAATAACCAGCTTATCAAAGGTGCCAACCGCTGCGCAAGGTCGTCATCGCATCCCTCCATCAGTTTACGCATCAGCTTGGGCACAAGCGTGCTGGCCACAGATATGACACCCTGCGCTCCTGCTTGCCATCGTGCTTCATGGCACTGATCATCATTCCCGCTCCACACTGTCATGCCCTTGCCAGTGTAACCTGCAATTCTCTGTGCAGACAAGCACAAGAGCACGTGTGACCTGAGCACAAGCAATGTCACTTCCCTCTAGCACACAACATTCTCTGACCTCACTTGGAGAGCATGCGCTCTTCCTCAAGGCACAAGTGCAACGCCTCACCTCGTTTCCCATGCACTCTTTGACACCTATGAAATTAGGATTACTAATGAGCTGCTCCATAACAGCTGGCGGAATATCCTGCCCTGTCCGGGCAGGAACGTTGTAGATGATGCCTGGTCCAATAGAGAGAACAGACCTACAAAGCGCCAGAGACAGACTGCTGTCAGCAAGTCAAATTTCTTGGCTTAGACTGCATGCAAGGTCCTACTAGGTGCCAAATCACGCCACTTCTGAGGATCTCACGACAGTCATACATTTACTGCCACCACAGATAGCACCAGATATCAAGCCCCTTAAGCCTAGCCCTAAGACTACAACGCCCTGAATACCATGGGCGCAAAAGCCTTCAAGAAGCAACCCTAAACATTTCAGACAGGGTAAACTTGGGCAGTGACATTTGACACGGAGTTCGACTATATACTTTTTCTTGAAGAATCATTAGCCGGCTGGACTGCACCAAGAAAGCGTCAAAGATAGTCATCTTCAGGCCCATATTTCACCTGAAATGAGTTGCGAGGCCTTCCATAGACGTCTTCCCGTAATAAGGATTGATCTGGAGGGCAGCATGCATTCCCACTGCAAAGCCCTGCTCTGTCGCATGCACCGCCTCAGACGTGCTATTGCTGCCGGTGTTGCCAATGACCTTCCAGAATGAAAGCAACAACGGATGACATTAACTAAGAGAGAAAGAAACAGCTCTCAATGGAAGGTAATGGCCGTGAGAGGCCAGCCCAGAGGAGATGTACAAGGTCTGAAAGTGCCAAAAGGCACAAAACAAGAGAGAGGGAGTGAATGTGCTGCAGTCCTTCACTTACAAGAGTGCTGCGATAAGAGCTACAGTGTGGATTGCCTCACTTTAAGCCCACATAGTAACTACACATATGGCTGCTGTGAGGCACTGGCAAGAGCAGGCCCCTTGCTTGACTTGTACTCAGCAGCAATAAGGAATCTTACCTTGATGCGATCTCCAAAACATACGACCGTGTGGGCAATGAGCATGATGTGCTCATCCCAGTTCATCAAGTGTCCCTCGCCTGTTGTTCCGCCAACAATAAGACCCTCTGCCCCGCTTTCTATCTGCCAAAACCCAGCCTCAAAGTGCAATTAGAGATGACAGCTGTTGCCTTTACTACATACAGGCTTCTATCCATGACAGGCGTGAGGCAAGTTTTGGCAAAGCTGAGTCCTACAAAACTAAATAGGTCAGCTGACCTGGCTGTTGACAAGTCTGTCATAGGCTTGCAGGTCGAACTTGCCAGACTCGGGCAGGTACGGCGTCTTGATGGCTGTGATCAAACGGAGACTCTGAACGGCCTCCACAGGCGTGCTGCACTGACGACAGGACGTGCGGGCAGAGCCCGAGGGGTAATGAATCAGTATGAAAAGGGGGCGGGGATTATGCGGCTGATGAGCAGCTGGCTTTAGCCTTGCTGGTGCAGATTACGTCATCCGCCATGCCGGATCTTTGGCTACGTCTCAACATCAACTTTGCACAAAGCAGAAGGAGGGCCTTCCAAATGACGCCTCATCACTAGCTTAGCACAAGCTTTCTCTGTGAGTGACGTGATGTCCAGGTTTCCTGGCCTTCGACGGGAAGGGGCTAGACCGCGCGAGGTGAACGTGCAACTGCCAGGAACCCCGCGCTCAAATGCAGGAGTGCCTTGGACGGCATATGAGGATCCAAAAAGCGCCAGTGGTACGGCCAAGGGAGGCGCACGTCTGACGCCTAAGCGCCTCACTTCGCCTTGCAGGACGCTCATGCTGGCGAGACGCACAGCCGGCGGCCCAACTCTCGTGCCAGCTTCAGCGAGTCCCTGTGCGCGGACTCAGTACGTCCATTTCATGGGAGAAGGTCTCTCTCTTGCACACCTGGTCTTCAGTTCGTCGCTCCGCATCGGCAGCGGCGCCGCCTGCATCAGCGCCGCGCGCGGCGGCGCCGTGCCACCCTGCCGCCACCGCCGACGGCGGCTCGGCGCTGCCGAGAGGCCTCCCCCGGCACCCAGCTCGAGGGCCGCCATGGCGCCTGAAGGACGCCTTGCGGCGGCCGCACGGCGGCGGCGGCGGCTGCTTGGGCCCCCCGTGGATTTTGGAAGTCGCCAAATGGCCTTTCGCCAAGGTAGCCCCACGCGTGTCTACATACCGTCTGGTATCCGGGCACGAGTTAGCGACCTCGACGTGCTGGCTCGTTACTACTGAGCGGGTCAGCTTAGCAGCAGGTGATGTACAGCTGACGATGTGCCTAGCCTTCGGACTGGGCTGGCCAATCAAAGCCATCGCCCTCTTAATTGAAGGACCTTGTACTTGTACTTGGCCACTCAGGCCCTCCTCACTCCGTAATGCTCCAATTCCTATGGTAGCGGACTGGGCTACCCGATAGTAGTAGTTTAGTTAGTAATTAGTAGTCAGCCATTAGCGGTGTCTGCTGCATCGGCCTACACTGTTGGCGCCCTTCTAAGCGACAAGTGTCCACGACCTTCCTTTGCCATAAACAGCCGTTGCTCCAAAATGGAGCACACAGATCTCTACTGCAAAGGGATTGACTTATGTAGCAGCTACATTTCTATCACGCAAGTAGCTATTGATACTCCAACATGCTACTTAGCCTACCTCACTTCTCGGCCATTCCTCTAGGCTGCTCAACCAGAGTCACAGTCCTGAAGCAGCCACGCCCACGTCGCTTTGAGTTCCTTTGCTAGTGACCATCCCCATGGATGAGTCATTCTACATAGGATACGAAGACTCTGATCTCATGTACACAAGCCGCTCTTCCAGATCTCATGTATTACAAGCTGCTATGCATGAAGCTGCAGTCAGCCACACAACAGGCTTGCTCAACATCACGATGACTTTTCGACGACGTGTGAGTTTCTTGGAGCCAAAGTTTGCGCCTTTGGTCTCGCAATTCAAGCTTCAACTGCAGGCATGTTTTTTGTTGTGTCCTGCGGCTGTCATTTAAGGCATGTCCTAACGCATTCGCCTTTGCGAGGGCAAATATTTGTAGCTGCAAAGAGTACAGTTCTGTGATCTAAGTAGTCTGGCATACTAGAATGAAACGACAACAAGTCTAGGAATACCTGCATTTCAATGACATGCCCCGTGCTGCATGGCAAAGAGCTCGCAAAGGCTGTCCTTGTCATGAATGTTCAACTGCTGTGTATGTACACTGCCCAGATGTAACCAGGCTATGAATGGCAGTTGATAAGAATGTATGTAGGTAGGCATGGGTATAAGCTATAATACAGCCCCCTCCTTAAAGCAGTTGGCTTCTCCTATTATCCCCTCCTTGAATGGATTGGCTTGCTCTGTCAACAGACTTAATGTTAGCTTGACCTGCATACACATGTCATCATGGCACTTCCACAATGTCAGACGAAGCATCCGTTGTGAGAATATTACAGTCATCTCAGGCAAGGGTACATCTAAGGAGCTGCACGTCTAGCTTGTTGAGCAGCACACCAAGAGCCTTCACAAGTAATGTCAAAATCATTCTGAGAGTGCACGGAATATCTCAATGGTGGTGTGCAATGGAATGGAGTGCAGAAGCACAGCCCTGTGTGAGGAAGACATGCACCTGCACAGCCTCGCGCCTTAGGAAGTCTCCTATAGCAATACTGAGCTGGTCATCACAGATGTAGTGACAGCTATAAGTAGGTGACGGCAGGTAGCCTCTTTGAATCTTGTGTTCACCCTGAGCACCAGCCTCAACCTTCTTGAGCTTCCACTCAATGGCAGCATCAATTGCCTGTAGTACACATGAATTGTTAGCGAGTATCAGTATATGTCAGATAACTGCACGCCATGAGTAGTCCAGGAGGCGAGTTGCTGTGGCCAGGATCTGAGGAAAAGCAAGGCTCTTCTGATGTCAGCTTTTCCAAGACACACCTGGTAGTAGCATGCTTCGAAGTGCAGGTTGGGATAGTAGCTTCGTGGCAGACAACCCCAATTTCTTCCAAAGAGAGTGTCCCCTCCAATAAGGTTCAGGGCTCCGGCCACCAGTTGACCATCATCCTCCGCAGCTACCAAAAGCACTTGATCACCCATCCTCTCACCAATCATGTGAAAGAACTCCCTGGTCAGGTAAGCTTGTCCCCACCTGCATTGCATCAGGCAGGCCCGTATGAGGTAATGAAGGACAATGTACAAAGCACTTTAGGCTGTATCCACACTACACATCGCGGGTATTGTATCAGATAGCAAGCAGTGACCAACTGCATGGAGCATGGGGCGAGCACTGCTCACTTGTGATCAGTGGTATTTCTGTAGAACTGGTAAAAGGTATCCCAGTGATATGGCTGCATATCAAACATGGTGTAGCTTCAAAGCCTGTCTGCCTTTTACAGAAGGTTGAAGCTCCATAACTTAGACAGTCTTATTACACAGAAGCTGTATTCTAGACTGCAAGGAGATGGTGTCCCTCACCTTGAGGTTGCAAGTTTTGAAGTGTGGCAAGGATCACTACAAATAACAATCTTCAGGTGCTTTGTGAGCTTGCAGCTCACCTTGATGTCGTCACCTCTCAATCGCCTCATCTTCAAGCCCTGTGTCTGAAGGACCTGAAGCAAAACCACCATTTCGATTACAGCCACACGCGAAGCACATGCCTAGCTCGTGCGTGCCCATGGCAACTTGATGAAGCCTTGGTGACAAAGCCCGCCCGACACACGAGCTGCACTAAGCAGAATTTACCATGTGGACTGCCTGTGATCAACCTAGCATGGCCCACTCAGCAAGCACCTTCTTACGCTCCTGTCGGATTGACTTCCTTCTGGACTGCTTGAGGTCCATCAGGAAGTCGTCAAACCTGTACAAGTGAAGGTAACACATCATGTTGCGAAGAGAAAGTCATCTTTGTAGAGCAATTGATTTAAGGAAGTAAGCACGACTGACTGAGCAATAAATCAATGCATCAAAAGCGACTAACTGAGTCCAGGAAGAGAAACTTACGTCTGATAATTACGATTGGACCAGTGATATTGAACACCCATTCTCTTCAGAAAGTCAGAGTCTCCCATGCCCGTCCACTCTTCCTCTGTAGGAAAGGTCACATGTAGGGACGATACACCAAACTGCATGCATTGGAAATTCTTACTCTTGTCAAAGCAAGTTTGGGTGCCTCCACATATGCTTGTTCAGAAGTTGATCAACATAAGATGTACAGGCTAAATACTGGTAGGAGAGGCCAGCCTTACTTGCTCAGCCAACTGCTTCATTGCTGTGCACAGGCCATTGAAGACAGCTGCATAGTATGGCCCTCGTTTGATCAAAAGTCTGGGTCCTGTGGCAGGTGTAAATGGTACACAGGACTGCAGCTTTGGATAGTAGGGTCGTCCATAGCGCATGAAGGCATTGGCCCAAGAGTGATCAAATACATACTCGCCATATGAATGACTGGCAGGCAACAGACAATCAGGGGCTGCTAGATAGCTCAATGGAGCTGAGACAAGTGAAACCACATTGAGAGAATCGTTTGTCAAGTAATCACGCCATGGTCTTCTAGAGCGCAAATGCTAACCTCAAAGAAGGCCAAATTAGCAACTGCTGTTGACAGACCTGCAAGCTTACCTTTTCAGGTAAAGAGGTATTACTCCTTGGACCTCTCCAGTCTCACTTTTGGCAACAAGATGCTGGGGCAACCAGCCTTCTCCCTGCGGCACAGAGCTAGCAAATGAGCTAGCAGATGGCATCGCTGTGGGCTAAGTTTCTGAAGTAATACCAAGTGGTAGTGCTCATGAGCATCTTTGAACAAGCAGAAAGCATGTGGCTACTGACGTACTACGACTCAACCAGATAGTCTTTCTTTAACAAGCTTATTGGCTGCTGTGCACCGTCAAAAATCTCATCAAGCAGCAGGCTAACAAGCACCACCCACTTTCACACTGACCTGACAAGCACTCTTGCTCTCCTCCAGGCTCCCGAGGAAAGCATGGGAAATGAAGGGGTTGAACGAGCTTGAACCAGCTGCTGACTCGGCGCATGCATCCCACTCCTCGGGTGAGATGAGGAAAATGGACGAGATGACAGAAACCGTCAAGGTCTCCACATTGCCTGCAGATCCATTTACACGACTGCCGCCATCACCAATAATAGCCTGCAAGCCAGCAATGCTCATTCTCAGTGCCGATGCAAGTAAGCCAGAAAGCCTATGCACCACATCCTCCGCAGTAACTATAAGCTCAGGTCCACTAAAGCCAAGCTAGAAGCGACTCTGGCCAAGTAATATCACACTTGCTTTTAAGGTAAACTGACCTGGTCCTCCTGAGTCTCATCTACAGACACGCCAAAGTTATGAGCGCCTTTCATTGATGTTCGGCCCACTCCAGCGAATGCCTAAGATAAGAGGCAAACTTGGATAGGTATAGATGGGCTGCAAGCTGATTAGCAGGTTGTCTCGCGTGATCCATTGAGCAGCAACTTCTGTCTCTCCTTGAACATACGCAAATGCAGATTGCTCTTCTTATGGCAAGGACTGGGTCAATTGATGGTCACAGCAGGAGCAGCTGATTTGACAGGACGAGGCAAGTAAGTACACAGTGTAACTCTTGACTTTGTGAAGGTTGCAGGGTGACATTAAGTGTACCCTGATCACCTGGCTGGGCTGGCTGGCTGCCAAGGGGAAGGCTCTATAAGCGACTGGCCTGAGGCTGCCACCAAATGTGCACTGCCGTGTGGAGCTATACGTCTCCGATCGTGCGAGGTCCGGCCACCGCATGTGCTGGCTTCCGGTACTGCAGGCCTCCTGGCGGCAGCTAACCGGGCCGGCTACCAGAGCGGCAGCAACCTCTGCGGCCATCATGGCCACAGTAGGGCACCTCTAAAGCACGTACGTTGCGCCGCGATGGTCTGTGTGCTAGCCGCGCCCGCTGCGGGCAGGCTGCCAGACCGTCCAGCTACCGGTCTCAAGCGGGCTGGGAGGCCTGAGGGCTAGCCCGCAGCCAGACGGCCCGGCGATGGCGGCGGAACGCGGAGCGGAAGTAAGGAGGAGGCGGAGCACCGAAGCCTCGGCGCTACCACGCCGCTCGGCAGGAGAGCCGCCGCAGCCCGCAGCGCGGGCGCGGCGCACCTCTCCCGCGCCGGTGAGCTCCGGAAGCTATGACTGACGACTGAAACGGAGTGTGTATTGAGTGAGAGATACATACACTCGATATTCGACACTCGGCCCACGCTCTGCATCTGCGAGCTGGCCGTGCTCTCGCTGCGGGCTCTGGCTTTCGTCAGGGTGATAGAAGAAGAAGCTTCCCGGCAGCTAGTCTGTCGGATCTGAGGCTCCTCACTGGTACTTATTGAGTGATCCATCCTCCCCCTGTTTTACCATTGCATCCTCAGGCCCCTTTGTAGCTGCTCACCGCTCTTAGGCCCCTCTGCACCTTTGTGAATTCTTTTTGGGCTGGCTTTTCGCAGCCCTTGCCCCCATTGGGAGTGCCACTTCTTCTTCTTGATATTGTGTGAGAAACAGCACAATCAATGTAGGGCAATGGCTGTGGAATGTATGAACGGCTGTGGCTCTCATTGGCTGTAAAGGAAGGTTTTCGTACCCCCTGCGACGCCGTCAATTTACCTGGTCGTGTTACGCTCCAATCTGCTGTTTCTCCTTCAGCTCCCTACTTCTATTGATACACCTAACCAAGGTCTCATGTGCCCTGCACATGGTTGAAAGGATGACCAGCGGCCGCTCCCCCGCCGGGGACTGCGGCGGCTAGCGCGGCAGCAGCGCCGCCAAACGGCGTCCCCTGCTCGGCTAGCATAGGCCCTTGCAAGGATAGGCGCTCTCCGCGCGTACTCGCAGCAGCCATGGAGGAGGACGAGCTGCCTGCACTGGCCCCCACGGTGGCTGAGGTGGAGGCGGTCCTCCAGCATGCTGCGCAGCGACGACCCGACCCTCTTCTCTGCTTCGATCTGGCCACCAAGCTCCTCGCGGCCATCGAGCGCGAACCCAAGGTTGGCCAATGGCCACTCGACTTCGTCTCATTGTGTTGTTTTTGAGGTGTTGGCAGCGCATCTTACAGGTGCTGGGCCTAGATTGAGCATCATATGTGCTGGCATTCTCACTCGTGTAGGCTGATCATCATTGTTGTTATTAAATGACCAGCCTTCTATTTAGAACGAAGATTGCACGTAAATGACCCTGCAATTCGGGTCAAATATTACTCTGCAGGCCAGTCTTATTCCAGCTCAAAGGCACTGCGAGGATGTGCTCCAATCGTTTATATTCATGGGTGTCCGACCCCCAGTGCGGCGGCTGGTAGCAGCAGCCCTGGTCAAACTCATCCAAAGAGGGGAAGAGATATCCATATACTCCAGAGCCAGCAGTCTACAAGGCTGGCTTGCTGAAAGGGTCGGGAAACGAAACGAACCAGCTGCCATCATAGGTATAATTTCTCACGTGCAGGCCTAATGTGCTACGTGCCTCTGCTTTGTCGTTGTGACACATGCAGATCACATGAATCATCATATAGCTGCTTAGCTGCTAGCGGCATATAGCTGCTCATTCGACCCGCTCTTGCATACTATCAGCTCAGCTAAGTATGTGCTCCAAGTGTACATGCAAATTGACAGCTCTCACTAGGATATGTCTAATTATGTACGTGGCAATGCATCTGCATAGGTGCTGCACAGTGCCTGGGAGCTATTAGCAGGGCTTATGGTCACAAGCTTACCTCTGGATTGACTGAAATTGTCAGCATAGTGGCAAAGCTCGTCAGGTACTCGGAGGTACTATGAAGACTCCTAGGAACAAGCTGGATCTGATGACCATCAAGCATTTTCTTCTTGATCATGCACATCTCTGGATTTGTCCCTACAACACTTCCAAAGCATTGCTCAGCTTTCTACAGATTGCTCAGCACCAAGTCCCTTGTCTAGCTAGCATCTAATACTGTCAAGCGACTCTTGATGTCCAGGTGGAAATGAGGCAAGCTGCCCTGACACTCCTGCTCGATGCTGTCATTGGCATGAGGGGAGGAGGGCCTGCGATTGCATATTCCGAAGCAGTCAAGGTCATGCGTACAGGTGTAACAGACCGATCTCCAGCAGTCAGGTTGGCATCTGCCAAGTGCATTCGAGCACAGGCAATGGCTGGTGGACCTTTTCTTGCTGGAGGTGGAGCAGACAGTCTTGCAGCTATCAGCCTTAAGGTACTGGAATTGTTATGATATGCAGGCATTGACCTACAACTGAGCTCATATTGCCTGCAATCTGGAGGGGGGTGGAAAGTAATCCTTGAGCTCAAGTTAGTCGCTTTTCTTTGCAAAGACAAGTCCATAAAGTACACATGTAGCTGATGCAGTCATGACCGGTACTGACGGCAGGGAGGTTAACCTTCATGTGAACTGTCACATGAAGGCTAACCTGCTTAATAACTGATGCTGTCCTGCTCAAATATTACCCAGGCACTAGAGGACTTGGTGGATTCTGTCAGAGTAGGCTATGCAGGAGCTCTGGGAGTACTTCTGGCACTTAGCCCAAGCCCTACGCAGGTTCACACTTGTTGACCTGTATCTACATTCACGCGAATCCTTGGCAGTCAATGCCAGTGGTCACAGAGGCATGAAATATAGCCAAGTTCTTAGTTGCCAACCGCCTGAGATTGCATCCCAGCGCTATTCTTGATAGAACCTTCTCAAAGCAGGTTCCAGCCAAGGCCAAGATAAGTCCACCTACTAGGGAGGCCAATTTGCACAAGTTCCTCATACAACCCTTCATTAAAGGTGATGAGCTTACCAATACGTCATTGTAATGGTGAAAGCAGTCCTCGTCTGCGTCTTCCGGAAATCTTGCAGTTGCTATTGCCACTAACATTCACTTGCATTTGGGGCACCTGCAGCATCTGGAGCGCGCTGTAAAGATATTCGTTTCAGCATTTCTTTGACATGGGTCTCTTTCCTCCAAGTATGCTATTATCTCACTTCCGCACCTGATGAACAAGCAGCACAATAAAGGCTAGACACTCCAGTCATAGAATTTTTAGTACTTCTCTCTGGTTCATCAATTAGCGTCCCTGCCTCTTGAGCAATTATACAAACAAGCAAGCATGCATCTGTATCTTCTTCTGTTGCCTTCCTAATCACTGAGGTCGTTGTATAACTGTAAGGAGCATTTGAGAGCATCTACAATAGCAACTCAATGGGCAGCTCATGCTGATGTTGCTAAGGGCTTTGTCACAGGCAAGCTTTAGTAGCGCTGAGACAGACTTGGCATCAATAGCTCTACAAGCAATGAGCATGCTCCCTACAGCGATCAAGTCCAACTATGATGTCCACTCTCAGGTAAATTACTGGCATATCATGCAAATTGCAAATGCAAATGCAAATTACTGGCATATCATACATCGCCATTTGCCTACTAAGCGGGAATACTGGACACCAGGATAGCAGTTGCTCTGCTAACGATCAGGTTCCAGAATATCTGTGCAGGCTTGCGTATTGTACATACTACGTGTGGGCTTGATTGATCAGATGGGTGAGGCTGCTCAAAAGGAGCTCACAGTGACCTTGACCAAACAGGTTACACCATCACCAACTCTGACATCAAGCAATGCAAAGCTGAGGTTGCGTACTTCAGGAGCTTTGAGAACATTGTCTATAATTCGCCCTTCACTCCACTTATGATATATATTTCTGTGGCCTTACTTTTCTTGTAACGCATGCCACATTTGCAGCTGGGTGCCCTGGACAATTCTCCACCAGCCTTGGTTGTTACCCTCCGACTACTTTCATACTTGCTAGAGACTCTTGGCGAGGTTCTTCCTTTGTACATCTCCACAACTTCCACAAATACTAGGTGGTCACTGCACAGGACAGCTGGTATTTAGCACGTATTGATACATTGAAGATGGCAAATGATAGATCAATCAAACTGTTTGATTACTCATGCATGCTCGGCAGCCGATACTACATTCTAGGATGAATTTGTTCAATTTAGAGAGTGTGCCTTGCAGGTTCCCATATCAACAAGAGAAAGTCTGGATGAGCACCTTCTGAACAATCTAGGGCATACATCTGTTGCGGTAAGAGCTTTGTAGATGGCTCGGGTTGGTCCTTCTCCAACATGCAGAGAAGCCCTCGTTAGAGACCTCACCAAGGAAGCTTGGCGAAAATCCACCCACTGCATTGCTTATTGGGTGTGTGGTGGCAATAGTGGTCATCCGCTTGACACCAGAGGAGCATTTCCTGTAAACAGCTAACCTGGTAGCTTGCCATGGTCATTCTGTCATTGTAACGGGCTTATGTGACTCAAGACTGACAGGTGAGGGTCGAAGCTGCTCGTGCTCTCCGTTCTTTGGCATTGGTGGACCCTGCTTGTGCTACAGGACTGATGTCTGTGGGCATTACTAGCCTCAGAGCTTTGAGGGAGTCTGTGGCTGTCATGAAGGTACACATTGTCCTATGTCCTTTTTAATCCAAATTCTGTGCGTCGGTAATGTATTCATCCTCCAGTGTCAATGTATGAGATTTGTGTTTCTATCTCATGGTGGTATGGCAGGGTGAGAAGCTGCAAAGTGATCTTGACAGCCTTCATGGACAGGCGTTGCTTTTGGCTTCCCTAGTAGCAGCTTCTCCAAAACTTACACTAGGAGTTCCATCAAGGTAATTGCATGCGACAGGCTGATGAGCACCTTCCAGAACTCACTTTTTCACCTGGGAAAAATGTGAAAGCTTATATGAGTCGGCCTATGTTGGTGGTCTCAGTCTGTAGACTTGAGTGCTGCCTGGGCATACTCTACTTAAGCAGCCGCTTGAAAGAGCTTGATGACAGCTTACTACATTGTCAATGAGAAAGCAAAGCGCTCTGGCAGCAACATTGATCTGCAAACTAGTAACTGACTTTGTCGTAGAATTACGGTTTCAGATCCGATGTGGAGGACCATAGCATGCGTTGGTGTTTTGGCGCTTTGTTTTGTCATTCCAGTACTTAGAGTTACTGTCTTGCAATCGTAAATATACTGTCCCTGATTACATGCAGTCATACGGCCATCCTAATGTACCTCTTAGTCTTTACGACCAACGCACTCTTCACACAGGCTTCCTAGAGCTGTACTGGATGTAGCCACAGACATGATATCAAGGCCAGGTCGTAGTATATCTACAACAATTGAGAGACAATCAGGATGGACACTGATATCAGCCATTGTTACAGCTACTCCAAAAGAGGTGCTTTGCAAGCCTTTGGATACACATAAGATTCACACAAGATTGGGCTGTGCGCAATGTATCTTACATGCACAAGCTTCGGCTAGGTGTGGGTTCAGAGGTTGACAAGTCTTTGTTGAATGGAGTACTATGTTGGCATCCGTTCTCCTTGTAATAAACTCATTTGACCAACGGGTTGTGCAGGAGTTAGAGGAGCATGAGCCAACTTTGGTTGGCTTGTGGAGCATCCCTTTTGGAAGCAATTGTCTTGAAAGGCTGAAGAAGTTAGATCTTTACATAGGAAGTGAGCTAAGGTACTGTCATCCTGAGTAGGAGCTCTGAGTTTACATCAAATTTATTCTCATCCTCTGATGCAGCTAAAACTAGCTTGTTGCTCATTTTGCTCTGCCATGTACTTTGGTATGTCTAAGTATCACATTTTTTGCATCAACTGTTGCTCAGTATGCAGCACTCTGTTGCTCACCTCAAGTATCCCCACTATGAACAGTGTCTGGGCATCCGCTATGGAGGCGCTAGCTGCATTCATTTGTCACTACGTTGTTCCCATCATGAATACTGAGAAAGACCTTGTCCTGCTGCAGCCTATTCTGACCTATCTTAGTGGGTATGTCTGACGACCTAAATCGTGTCTGGTCACTGACTAGCTGATATGATGCATTGCATGACATATTGTAAGTATCCGTTGAGATGTAAATTGAGATGTGACATGAGGTTAATGTCGAGCATGTTGGTGATTCTTGAAGAGCACAAAGCACATCACTACTTGCACTTGACACTCTGTCCTTGGTCCAAATGAACAGAGCGTTGCGGTGCCTCTCTTCACCCTTGCTCCAAGAAGGTCCTCCCTCTGTTCGGCCCAACGTAGATTTGTTAAGCATTCATACCTTACACGCGTATCGCGAGCTCTCAAACTGCAACCTGTACAAGGGTGATCATGTGGCTCTGTTGGCCCTTTGCTCTGGCCCATTCAGGTAATGCGACCATACCCTCATATGTATATGCATACAATGCCTTATCTCTCATCACAAGGTAATTGTAGATAGTTCATAGGTATGTGCTGCAGTAATCATCAGCCATGTGCTATGTCTTCTTGGCTTTCCTATGTTCTCCACTGAAACAAGCACATAATTGACAGAGACCCTGCAGCAGCAGTGGGCACATCTGCTTTGAGGGAGCTACTTGATCGTAGGGATGACGCCCTTGGGCCCTGGACCTTGGGAAGGTAAAGGAATGGATGACGACGAAATAGATGCTCACAACTCTGCAAGCTCTTAGTTATTGTGTCATGGCATACATATTTGCCCTTGACTTCAAGAAAAGATTGTAAAAACGGGTGCTATATAATAAGACAAAGTATTTTGCCCTTTTTCCATAGAGATAGCTTGGAGAATGAGCTACAAACCTTTGAAGGTGGAGCAGATGGGCCACTGCCAACTGTGTGGACCTTCGAAAGCACATTGTTCCCTCAGGTAATAACAGTCACTGCTGGCCTGCATGATGAGCTTCCAGCTGCTTATCTTTTGTTGATATGTTAGAGGTTAACCCATTGTACAATCAGGGCTTATTGGCCAGAGGTTTGTCCATGTCTTCGAAAATCAGACAATTGCATTACATGTTGCATCACATCTTGGGCTCCGCAGCTCACCTGCAGTAACCTTGTCGTGCCAGCCCTTGCCGCAAGCTACGGTTCTCATGAATATCATGCTGCTCACATTCTGTGACATTATGGCAGCTAAGGTAAGGTAGCAAAGCATTGCTGTACATCCCCGTGTCACATTGCATACTCCGCTCTATGTTTGCCATTTGCTCCATAGCTCTGCTTTAACTGTAGGTCAGTTTTTTCGTATCACGGGCTCTTTTGCAGCTGTGACATATTGGTAGTAGATAATACACGCTGTTGTGCTTGATCTTGTTGTGCTTGATTCTGCATGAGCAGATGGAGAAGAACAAGCTTCAGTTACTGGATATGATTCTCTCGTCCTTGAAAGCAAGTAGGAAACAATCATGGCGACATTTGAATGCCTCAAATGTCAGCGTTGCTCTTCTGGGGCTTCTGAAGGTGACCTTGTTGATGCTTCTGGACTCGTGCTGCGTCTGTTCTCGTGGTAGAAGGTTATTTACTCTTCTGTTATGCAGAAGCATCCTAAAGATAGCACGGCCTATGATTTGCTCATACTGAGGTCTGCTTTGTCTTGGCTTTATATTCTTGCAGGCTTCAGTAGGACTGAGACTTCAGAATGAGGGTGAATTTTTGAAGAAGGCCCAACAGGCTGTGCAGGTATGTCCAAGAAGGCGTCCTATGTGTTTGGCCTGGCCTGCAACTAACGCTGCTGTGAAATTCAGTGATAGAGGTGATTCAAGCAGATTCTAGAGTGGTGTATCTGAGTCAGTCGATTTGCCTGTGAGAGCATGTTCACTCTGTGATGCATTCGTGCAGGGCATTCTGGCCACCGATGACCAGTCACCAGCACATCAAAGAGCAGCATCAGAGTCACTTGGACTTCTTGCACGTCTTGGCGATGACGTCTATGCTGCTAGGCTGGTAGGTTTTGGACATTATTGAAGAGCTCAGCTTGTCCAGCATGTTGATGCTCCAGCTTCTTGCATACTCCTAGTTGCTTGCCTGTTGCTAAAGAATCTACCCTCCTGATGCTTTCAGGCAAGGTCTTTGCTTAGTGAGCTTACTACTACAACAGATGTTACTCAAAAGGGCGCCATTGCTCTTGCACTTGGATGCATACACCGGAGGTAATGAAGTCAACTTGTAATGGCAGATAATTGGTGGCATGCAACGTATCCTCCTTGTTCGTCAACTTGCTTCTTCTGGAGCTCCTGTCACTAACTAGGACATAGCTTAAAGCAATTTGCTTGCTGTAACGTCAAGAGCTGTCAATACAATTGGGTAATAATGCCTAGTTTGTGGTTGCAGCGTTGGAGGTATGGCGTTAGCTGCACTTGTACCGTCATCAGTGCAAGCCCTGTGTTCTTTAGCTCGGGATCCTTCTGGCAGCCTCTCTATCTGGGCCCTCCATGGGTTGTGGCTGACTGCAGAAGCAGCTGGTTTGTCATTTGTACCTCATGTTCAGGTTTGTAAGCTGCATTGATTGCAAGTTCTGAATTAATTGTACAGTCTTGCAGTAAAATTGTATCACTTCCTGCTTGTGTTGCTAACTTCGAAGAGGTTGTTGCTGACTTGCAGGCTACTCTTACTTTGGCCATGGACATGTTACTCTCCGAAGATTCCAATCTCCTTGACTTGCGGCCCAGTATCGGGAGGCTCTTATAAATTATATCATCTTAGTGTTGATTGCAGAGAATTGTGGAAGCGCTTCTGCAATTAAGTAAGAGTCTAAGGACAGTGGGCCGTTACATGCAAACATTCATGACAATTATTAAGAAGAGCGGCTAGTGATTTACAAGTTGCCGTGTTCTTTGAGCTTCCTACAAGCTAGTTCAACTTTCACCAATTTGTGGTTGGTGCTCGTTTCATCCAGGTGCATCCTGTATACGCAGCAATTGGTCTTATTTGCACCACAGGCTCTTTCTGTGCACAGCCACGTCCTTGTTTTACAGCCTATGTTGTCCTCAAGACAGGTATGCATGGGTGTTGTCTGGATGGAGAGACAAACTTAGGGTGCTCCCTTGAGCCGACTGCATATCACTGGCTCTGCAAAGCATGAAGCAGAGGCTGACTTTAGAATCTGTATCACTTTCTTGATTGTGAATGTCAGTGGTAGTGTCCATGGACTATATGTAGCTGTATGCTTTATTGACATGGTTCACCAAAGCCTGTGATATTAAGATAGAATCACAGGCAAGTGCTGTCGCTGCTTACATGCTTGTTTGCTCTAAGCACAGCCTTCCCTCCGACAAGCGGCTGTCGCAACTCTTCGCCACCTTGCAGAGCGAGATCCTGTAGGTATCGACCACGCTATGTGGTAACTCACACAAACTAAAGTCAGCTGCTGCTACTGGTGCATCAGTCGAGGTCTGTGTGCCATGTGCTTGTGCTTGATTGATTGAGCTGAATCTAGTGTCGAATTTGCTATTGACTGGAATTCTATCCATTTAAAAAGACAGGTCTTGATGGTGAGGGAATCAATAGAGGAGCACCTCTTTGCAATGCTGGACACTGAGACAGAAGAAAGGTATGAAAGGCTTATTACCAGGCTAGTTGGTGTCAGTTTTTGTCATCAATTAGAAGACATTTTCGAGTGCCAGTGCCACTCATAAATGTCAAGCCTTTTATTACTTTCATCAGTGCTTGCAATACCATAGCAGCACCTCAAGCAGCGTGCCATCTTGAAGGGGCAAGTAACACATGCATACACGTGTGCATCTGACGTGAATGGTGGTCTCAGAATAGTACGAGATGTGCGTCTGACGCTCGAGAGGCTCTTGGAGGCTGCTGGCCCCACCTGTCCCTCTCGCTGGCTTCACCTTTGCCGCAACGTGGTAAGTCAACAATAACCTGCGATATGTCAGGCAATAAGGTCGTTCGATGACCTTACATCCTCTTGTTGCCGACTTGCCTGCACATATCCACTAGCCTTGACTTAACTGTAATCTAGTGCAATGCTCCAGGGTGCTGGTCTCTGTGTAAAAAGTGTAGCCTCTGCTCTCCGTGTCAGCTCAGATGCTACTCTAGCCTGCTCTAGGTTCCAGCTGTGTCAGCTTAGATGCTCCATCAGCCTGCTCAATTTGTGAGTTTTCGTTGTTGGCTAAGGTGCTGGCAATATCTACAATCAGAAGAGCAGGAGGTGACACACATGGCGGAGTTATTAGTGGTGAAGGGTTTCGCCAGGAAGCTGCAAGGGCAGATGATGGAGCTAGCATGGTTGCACGCTCTCTAGATGAAGACCTGTCAACAAGCAAGGGTAGCCAAGCTGCCATAGAAGGAGGAGCAACTGAAGCATCTGGCCAGCTGCCAAGATTCCGAACTAGGCTGTTTGCTGCAGAGTAAGTCAACACAGTACAGCTTTCCGTTCTTGCTTAGTACATTTCAGTGAGTGTTGCTTTGAGTCAGGGAATGCATGGCACTTCTGCTCGCATGTGTAGAATTTGAAATTCACTACTCATCCAACATTGTCCCTGTTCTCTATCCATTCAAAGTGGTCATATTTACTTCTGTGCATATTCCTGCCTCTCGCAGGTGCCTGAGCTGGCTGCCAAACGCTGTGGGTGATCATCCAGCACACACCGACCTCATGCTGGCCCGCCAGCTGCGTATGCAGCAACAGTCACGCCAGGAGAAGAGCTTGGTGGACCCTTCAGCTGAAGATGAGGCTTTTCAGGCGGACTGGCTTGTCCTTCATCTTTCTGAGCTAGTGGCCCTTGCATACCAGGTAGTTACTAAAACACCTACCCATGTGTGCAAATTGTCATAAAGAAGAGGAGGGCTCCCATAGAAGCATTGACCTGTAGCCTTCATGCCACTGCTTCCTAATGCGCCAGTGCCGTAAAGAAGCCTTGCAGCACACTCTGTTGGTGGACAAGGCTGCTAGTCGATTGCCTGGTGTTAATTTTCTCTTTAAAACTCGGACTGTAGGTTGCAACAGGGACAATGGAGCGAGTGAAACCTCTAGGCGTTTACACCCTTTCTACAATACTGTCAAAGGTGAGCACATTAAGAGCATGCCCAGATTCTCTGGAAGTACGTCACAGTGTCCAGCTTGAGGGGATGAATGGTTGCGCTGTCATGTGGATGATAATTGAGCAGTAGGATGGAGAGATGCAGCTTGCTGCCATGTGGCAGTCTGAGGCATTTCCTTACTTTCCTTAGTTATTGTTGAGCAGCTTGAAGCTAAAACTCTGCTATGCTTGCAGTTTTCTAGAGCTCACGATCCTGACGTTGAGGGTCATAGCATTCTTGAGCAATACCAGGTAATGTATCCACACATGTGAACCTTTCTGCATGTAAAGCGTCTCATTGTCACTGTTGTTTGCAACTCATATATCAACAGGCTGGCTGCTCCAAAGTCACCCTAGATTGCAGGTTGTCATGAAGCTGGACTTAGTACTTGTTGACATCTCATTGCATGTAAGCATAGAAGTAGGTAAACTTCAATTTTCTCTGAAAGGCAAGGCTGCAACAGTGAATTCTTGAAAGAATCTGCACCCTGCTGGAACTTCAGGGTTTGTTGTCTCTGTAGGCACAACTACTCTCTGCCCTGAGAACAGCTTTTGATGCCTCCGCTGGACCACTGTTGCTGTCGGCTGGAGCCAAGCTTGCGGCAGCGGTCAGACCCTAGCTCAAATTAGCAATTGATATTTACAGGCCTCCAGGCTTTTATCCATTAGATATGCAAATAATGATACATGACCATAGTTTCCATTCGCCCGCTGTTTGGTGTGCGCAGGGTAGTCATGTTGACAGCCTCGTAACTTGTGCAGTTGGTTGGAGATGCATAAGCTTACCTCTTCTATCTTGGTGCGTTATGGCATAGATGATCATGACCGACATATCAGGTGGAAATAGAGGAGTGCTTCAGCGGCTTGTTGGACTCATGTCAAATTTGCTTATTGAGTGGGACAAGCTCGCCTATCCTTCGTTTGCTGAGTGGGTTGGATCAAAGGCAAGTCAGCTGTACAAATTGTGATGCTCAGGGTGTAGCTTAGCTGCAATTGCAGTGAACCCTTGAGTTCAACCCCTTTATGTAATCTATCTCTGTTTGAGTGCAAAGTGATGTTTGATGGCCTTGAAAATCATCCTGACTTGACACAAAGGCTGCCACGCGAGTCTGCTACTCACTTGCTTATCAAGAATGACTTGTTCTCAACATGCCTGATCAACCTCCTTATGCAATCTGCTCGTCCACCTCATGGCCTTGTTGTTCTCACACATGATACAAGAATCTGAGATGAAGCCATCTCGTCCTCCTCCACTGTGCTTGCACCTGTGAGCACAGGTGCAAATTGGTCTCTTGGTGGCCCTTGCTAGTGTGAAGTGCTTCACTATGACTGGACTTTATTGGTCGGATCTTCAATGCTCAATGCATGTCCCAGATAGTGGGGTTGCTCACGAGCGTCAGACCACAGATGCCAAAGTTGTGCTGCCACTGTTACTGAAGCATTCATTGCTGCTAAAAGACTGCTGGATGGCCATTCTCAAGGACTACGCTTCTTTTCACATCCAACCATCCTCTAAGGTGGGTAGGCGAAGTTGTCAGCTTTCAGATCACAACGCAATCTTCTTAGGCATCTGTGGTTTGTGTATATGGAGAGTGCACTAACATGCATGAGGTGTTCTGTGCAACACCTTCTTTGGGGCTAGCTTATGCCAGTCAAAGCTGCTGTTGTTGCTGGCATGTGCTAGCAGCTCTCGATGTCTGATTGGGCACATGCTGGATTTGCAGTCTACTACTGTGGCTGAGTACTTCTCTCATGAGCTTTGTCACTACAGATGGGCTATAAGCCATTTCTGCAGGGCACTCAGTCTCCAGCAGCAGCAGACGCGGTGCGGTTACACTTGGAGGAGGCGTGGCCAGTTGTGCTAGAAGCAATAACAGTAGGAGCTTATGCTAAGGGTAGTCCTGACAGCACTGACGTGGTAGACACCTATAACTTGATCTTGGACTCTGCTGACTACCATCAGCTATGGGCTTTGGCTCTGATGGTCCTCTGTGAGGACACTGCCCTGCAGGTACTTCTACCAACAGTGCCCAAGAATGACAGATTGTGCAATGGCTAACAAAGTTCTATCTTGACTATGCATCATGTACTGTGCGATGACCATGTGTGATACCAGGTGCGTTTGCCTCCTTCAAACCATGACTGAGTAAGCTGTCCTTCTTATGCAGACTCCAGAGACCCTCTCAACACTCGGGAGTATTGTGGCTTCAGGCAATGGGACCTTTGGAAGCTTTGCTGAAGCTGCTCCTCCTGATAAAGATTCTCAACTTCTGGCCCTGCGTGCTCTGCTGAGCCTTACCACACCCTCATTCTGCTCACCAGAGTTCCTCGCTCAAGAGCTTTGCCAGGAACTATTTGAGGTAAGCAGGATAGTATACAAGCTCTATTTCACACAAGTTGCCAGAACAGTCACATAAGGATGGCCAGTTATAGACCAACTTTGACTGCTGCTTGGCTTTTGCGGATTGGCTGTGTGTGGATGAAGATGGAGGGTGGTTGGCTTGTGTTCTCCAGATTTTACAGGAATTGGAACTCGAGCGCACTGCCAAAATCAAAGAAGCTGCAGCTCTTCTTGTCAAACAGGTATGCGTTTGTATCTGGAGTGCTGTGTTGTAGCTGATAGCTGGTCTCCTTCAGCATATGAGAAGTATCAGCCACAATAAGAACATAGCATGAGCAATGTTATCGACTCTGAGGATACAGATGTTTAGTGTGGACGATTGATGTTTCTGCAGGTCATCATTGCTGTGCCATCCACATACTGGAAGAAGCGTAGTCTGGCATTAGCGGCGGCAGAGATTGGATTGACTTTTTTCCATAGAAGCTTGGGAAGGTGAAAATCGTGAGACTAGTGCAGCAGAAGTGCCTACTACTCTGCAGAATGGCCATCAGACAGGGTGGCAAACCTTTTGCATCTTTCGTTCGCTAATTACAAGAAAAACACTGTGCTTCTTTACCTGAGCAGTACATTCTCCTGCTTCCACATCTCTGCTTTCGTTTTTGCAGTGATGGTTTTCCTGTTGCGAGCACCCCTAGCACACCAGAAGATGAGGCTCTCCTCCTGTGGATGTATGAGGCTATGGAGACATTTGCAACGCGGCTTGACTCTCAGGTTTGATTTGTGGTTGTTGTGGTGCACTTTGAGGACTTTCACATGCTTCCAGGTGAATATGTGGCTATTTGCTGCTACCTGGCTATTGTGAGCCGTCTTGCCTGATAGGTGCTTGTCCAGCCAACTGATACAATTGTTGCCGCACACCAGGGTCGATGCTTGCTGGTGCCCCAATTACTCTGCGCAAGTTTGAGGGCCTTGAAAGTTGGCCCAACCGCCAACCTGGCATCTGCACAGAGCTTCATCATTAACCTTGCCAACCTTGCATCCTCAGATACAGGTACTAGCTTGTCACTTCCACTTCCTCCACCTCCATTGTCGATGCATTTCTCGACAAGGAAGTGTCATTGAAACAGACTCATCATACGCACAATTGGCATTGCCTACCTGGTATTTCTTCGGATGTGCATCATAAAGAAGGTGGACTCTGCAGATAAGGAAGAGCGCCCGTATGGTTGGGAAGGCCAGAAGGAGGAGGTCTGCTGTGCTTTGCTGGAAAGCCTTGGTGCAGCAGTGGATCGCATCATCTCAGGCATCTTCCGTCGGCCCAGCATTTCAGAGAGGAGTCGGCCTCAAATTGATGTTTATGGTGAAGTAGCAACGCGTTTGCCGGTGCTTCTGACAACCATGGGGATGCTGGCAACCTCCTTGACTTCGTCAACCAAGACAGAGACTGGAAGCCTCAGCCACATAGCTCATAAGAGATGTGTGGCCTGCTTTCTCTCAACCTTCACCTCGCCAAGCACACAGGTTGTAGCTATGAATCTTGTACAACAGTCAAGAGCAATTCGTAGACGGCATGTCGTTCATGGATACCTGACAAGCTATAGCACTCATAACTGTGGTGCAACACCTGTTTCTTCCTGGTCTCGACTTACTGGAGTGAATAAGGATATGCTTTGTGCAGGTACAGATGGCTGGGTGCAAGCTCTCAAAGCCTTGCTGCAAGCTGGATCTGCTGAGATTCCACGTGACACAAAGCACAGGTGGTCTCTAATGTGCACACAAGCTCTTGCGTTACCAGCAGTGGAGCTTGTGTACAATGCCTGTCAGGTACCAAGCTCGACCTTGTAGTATAGTGCCTATGTTTCAGTGAGATGAGGATCATGAAACTGGAGAGCCTCCTTACTGTTTGCAGGTGTGACTTCTGGCACAGAAGCCCATCAGATTTTTTATTGGCTGTACTCTTCCTGCCCCAAGGACTTGTTGGTTACTACACTAGGTTGCTGATATTGCTTGGGCATGTGCTGTCTTCAAGCCCAACGAGTGCACGAGCTTGTTGCACCGTCCCTGATTGAAGCACTTGGCCATGTAGCTGCCTCTTGGAAGCACAACGGCAGGAGTGTTGGGGGAGGTCCTCAAGGTACTACTGCTCTTGCATAGTCTGGTGGAAGGGGAGGACGCACAGGTGGCTGTGCTTCTGCTGCTTCTGCACTGTGTGGTTGCTGTGTCCGGAGGCCAGTCAGGCCTGTCATCTGGTAGTGAAATGGTACGTTGCCGATACTAGCTTGCTTATCTTCGTATTTTGCTCCTTCACAAACTTCACAGTCGTGCTTCACCATCCTCATGATAAAGCGAGGCTAGTTGTTTAGCAGTATTCCAATCACAGATGTGCCACTTGTCTTGCAAGTGTTCGTCTAGCTATTTGGCAGCTACTGCTAATCATACCCTCTGCTACAAGCAATACTGCAAAACCAGGGGGAGTCGTCTGGTGATTGACATTTAAGCATCTCTCCCTATTTCCTGACAGGCTCAGGCAGGCCTTGCATCCTTGGCCGTGAAGCTGGTGACGCACCTTGTAGCAGCTCCAACAGCTGCTCAACAATTTCGAACAGCGGTGGCCTCACTTGATGAACAAAGTCGGCAAGAGCTCCAGGTACTTTACCAGGTCATGCCCGTGGGATCTGCGTGGTCAAGTGGTAACAAAAGCAGCATGTCATATCTAGGCGGCTGCATGCTGCCGTCAATAATGCAGCAAGCCCAGAGGTGATATCCGAGCTAGTCTGCTCTTTTCATATGGTGCAGGCAATGATCAGGAGCTCGGTGCCACAGCAGGGACCTAGCGTGCCCACTGCAGCCATGAAGCCACCACTGCCGGCAGCTACAACTCCCTTCAGATTAGTGGTCCCTCTCCCGTCAGCACTAAAGCAGAGCCAAGTCGTGGACTTCCAGGAAGGCCATGACGACGAGTGGGACGACTTTAGGTCCCCTTATGCTCCAATGTCGAGCAATAAAGGCGACCCTCTCGCATCAGCTTCTTTGCAGGGTCAAAGCTTGGATGTCCAGGAGGATAGGGATAAGTCTCAAACCCTGGCTGCACCTGTGTCAAGTGAAGCAAGGGCAGCAACCGGGGAGCCTCGACTTATAACTGCTTCATATGTTGCAGCCCAAGACAGAAGCCCAGGCCAAGTGTCCTCCAAGGTAGAGCCTGGACCCTCTCAGGCAAGGCCACAGGGTGGGACTGAGCAGCAAGAGATCAAAGACGACTGGGATGACTTTCAGACGACCGTGGAAGGCAGCAACATGCATTCCTCCACAGAAGACACTACTGCTGCAGGCCTATCAGCAGATACCGTCGATCATTTGTCCCTAGATATGCAAGATGAGCCAGCACAGGAAGAGGTGGGGGACACCGTGGGGGTCCAAGATGAGGACTGGGATGACTTCTCATCAGGGCCAAGGGGTCCATCTACATGGGTCTCAGTTGAGCAGGAGAGCGCACAGCCCCAGACAAGCCCTCTGCTTGAGCAACAGCAGCAGCTACCAGATATCCTCGAGGCACACCCGTCAACAGCATCTCTGACTCGGACATCTGACGAAGAAGAACTTACAGCTGCTGATGATAAGCTTACAGCTTCTGTTGATGCTACACCAGAGACTGGAGATGTAGCTGCAGCAGCTCCTATTGCTGAGGAGAAAGAGATATGTTCCACAACCATACATTCATCTGTGGCTGCTTCAACATCCTTGATTGAAGATAGTAATGCTCAGGAATGCCGAGGAGAAGTCAGGCAGCAACTTCTGCCACAAGAACCACCCGATGGTGACTTGCCGTCAGCAACAGATAGGCGAGCAAATGAATTCCCAGATGTTCTTGCGCAAGACTACGGTGGCGTGACAGAGAAGGTCGTGGACCAAGAGTGGCCAATTGTTGAGGAGGATACAGATGTGGAGGAGCGCCACGCAGTTGACGAAGTTGATCATTTAGTAGATGAGAGTTCTGTTTCTGAGGTGTTATTCTCTACTTCAAGGTCGTTTCATCTTGCAACCTATGCGAACCAGCTTGAAGGTGCTGACATAATTCCCGAGAGAGAAGACAAGGCCAGTGAACCTCCAAGCGTACCCAATGTCCCATTAAACAACAACGGAGCTGCAAATGGACTGGAGGAAAACCTTCCCAATGTTCAGTCAGACAAGAAGGGAGCTGCAAATGAGTTGGAGGAAACCCTTTCTGAATTTCCAGCCCCTGCCCTCTATGAGCGAGCCCTTCTTCTTTCTGAGTTGGAAGTAGATGAGATGGTCCGTGTTGGGCAATCCTCCTCAACTATTGGCATGGATTCTTCTGAAGCCACGGTTGACGAGCGAACTGTGCCCTAAATGATGGGCATCCTTGCAGATTGATCTGCCATTTGCATCATCTGCATCAGGCACAGATGGATGAGCAATTCAGTGTCCGCTACATATGTGTTGATAGTGCCAGCCTGACTGATGCAGCATCTGAGGGCACATTTCCAAGAACTGTCTTGAGGCTTTTCTTCACTTCCGCCAGATTGCGTAGATGTGTCTGTTACTTTGGATCAGAAAGAGAGAAAGACGAAGAGGTCTCATCCATCGATGCTGACGTGATGACATCATATGAGTTCAATGTACAAGTCAGCCTGTCGGATCTGTATGTGCTCACTCGTGGGTACTTAATTTCCCCTTCAGCCGGCTTTCGCATACTTCACTTTCGGCCCCTAGTACTATCCTTTGGGCTGGCCTCTCACAGGGGGCCACCGATGGCTACTTGAGTCGCTGTGTGCTTTGGCGCTTTTCTGGCCTCTTCGAGCATTTGTTCATTCTCTTTCAGGGCTGGCCAATCCCAGCCATCGTCCTTCGCTGGAAGATACTTTCTATCACGGCTATTGGCTTGCACAAGAGCAGCTGTAACTTTCTCAAATTAGCCCTTCAGCAAAGGGCTTCGCTTTGTGTAGCCCCACTCTTTGCATCTGTGGTCTGGATTCCGGCCGCCAGCGTGGCAGACGCGCGCGTTTCTCCCTTCAACTCGCCCAAAAGGCGTCCTGGTCAGCGTCCGATGTGGCGCCTCCGTGGCGTGCGAACACGACCGGGGCGCGCGTTACACTGGCGCCGGTCATTCCATATCACGCGCGACACGTACCCTTCGGCGCGGCCGACCGCCCCGGTGTAACCAGGCCCCACGACATCAGCAAGGGGACGCTCAGTAACCTCCAGTTACTGACGATGCAAGTCGGAACAGCTTGCGTAAACAGTGGAGAACATTGGCCTCAGTGGGCCTTCCTTCTATTGCATGCGCACCACACGCGCCTTTTTCCGTGCGCGCGCCCCTTGGGCCGCCGTTCTCGCCACGCTATTCATCAACGTCAGCGGCCACATCCACTTGGCAGCCGCCTCGTCGGGCCCTACCGTCGGCGGCCATGGCGCCGCCGCCGCCGCCCCGCCCCGCGGAGGCGCCCGAGCGCCCCCGCCGCCGCGCTCGTGGCGGTGCGCTGACCGATGGCCGGCCCAGAGGCGTGCAGGCCGGGCCCGCCGCGACGTTGGCGGCCTTCAAGTCGGCCTGGCGCGCGCGCAGCTTCGCGCTGGTGCACGAGGGCCGGCCCCGTGGCACCTCCCGCGCCCGCTTCCTGCAGCAGCTCTACGCCGCCGCGCTAGGCGAGGGCCTCTCCCCGGCTCCCCCCCTTGTACTTGGCCACTGCCGCCCTCCATCTCTCAATACGCACTCCATTCCCCTCAGTCTGGCGCCAGCCGGAGACGCCGGCTGCTATAGCCACGAGCCTTGAGCCTCCTTGCCTTGTGAATCGCAAGACCGTATGCAAGCAAGACGGTGGTGACAAGACAAACTCGTCAGTACAGAATGAGATAGAATGTGTCACTCATGGAAGGCGGTAGCACCGCTGCTCGTGCCCCAGCCTGCAGCTGCTGTCGATGCCTGCCTTCAGCATCGGCTGACGGCCAAGCAGCTGCGGGAGCTGCTCGCTGCAGCAGCTGGCAGCCTCATTCACCCCAACAAGCTGTCCTGGTCGATGCAGAGCACCTGCGGGCCGGCGCCACGGTCCTGGCAGAGGCGGGCGCGCTGTACGCCCTCTACTGCCTCTACCACACGCAGCCGCCGGTGGCGGCCCCCGTCAGGATCTACATCAGCCTCGGTGGGTGATCGTAGCCCTCTTGTTGTCGATGAGCTGCGATTACAAGACATACAGAACTCAGTGCCCATGGTCTGTGAGGTCTACCTCACAGTCTGCCAACCTGGGCTCCTCGACGTGAGCTGGCTTCTGACCTCGCCAGTAAGTGTGACCCCACTTGCAGCCAAGCTCCGGCGGATGCAGAACCTTGCCGAGGTGACCCGCAGGGAGGGCCCCTGGGAAGTCGCCGCCGTGCTGCGCCGGATGCTGGCTGAGCATGCCTTCCTTCTCGGCGCCGTGGACTGCGAACAGAGCAAGGCGGTCGCCCGGCGGGCAGCCCGAGCACGGGAGGCCACTCTCAACAAGATCATGCGGGAGCAGTATGAACCTTTGGCTCGCGCTTGCCTGCGTCGGTCTGCCTGTGCACATGCGAGACCCTGCAAGATGCGCACACTGTCATCTGTTCGTGGTGCTGCCGTAAGAGCTCCTCGTGCAATCTAGCTGAACAACATTGCTCTGAGCTGAATGGCCGGCAGCTCAGCAAACACATCTTTTCCCTTCTTTGCCTGCTCTACCACCTTGCAACGCAAAACAGGCCGATCCATTGTGTGTCAGGAAGGCACCAAGGTGAAGTTCTGTTTGCGTAGAGGACTTACCTGGCTCGTATAGCTTACCTTCTTAAGTGTCCTGGCCGTGGGTCTTACCTGCCAGGCTGCTGTCGCGGATGCCATTGTCGGACCACCTTGAGGACAGCCTGGTATGAAGTTGTTGATGTCCTTGACACAGGTGCCTTTACATGACCTTGAGAGGTGGCTTGTAGTTGGGGTACATCTTATCGCAGTTAAGCCTGGCTGAAGAGCTATTTAAGAACATCCAGTATGCAGATGCAGGTGCGAGCCAAAAGCCTTATGGGCTTCTGGGCTTTGTGGACCGTGGCAGGTGGAGGAGCTCGGCCTGCATCAGCTGCACAGTCTTTGTCAAGCCTACGCGGCAGTCCGGCAACGGTTGTTCACAGGTAACTGCATCTTCAGTAGTCTTCTTGCTCCTTATCAAATCACTACCCAGATCTGTGTGCTGCTAGCATTATGCTCCTCGGCCAAGAGTTTCGGCCAAGAATGGAGTAAGATGTAAGACCTGGAATTTCTGCAAGATGAGTAAGGTCCATGAGAAAGTTGAGGTTTGTGTAATGTAGAGCTTTTGCTTTGGTCCCGAGGAGGCGAGTATTGAGCGAAGATTGCTAATGGCGTTTGATCCTTGCCTGGCCATGACGTGCAAGAAGAGACCATTATCACAAGTCACTGAGGCTGCTGATTGCTCTCTCATGCCTCGTACACTGGCGGTCATGCACAGGAGGTGAGGACGAGGAGTTGGCCAAGGAGCAGGCTCCACCTGCTCAGAATGAGCTCGCGGGCAAAGTTGGTGCGCAGCTTCTGAGAGAAGCAGGGGCTTGGAACACCAGCCGTGAGGCTGCACTGAAGCTTGCTGCCGAGCGGCATGCGCGAGAGGTGGAGGAGCTGCAGGTGAGGGACACACGGCAGCACTTTGCAGCTCAAATGTTTGGAGCCCCCACAACCCGTTGTGGAGCTTATCACTCCAGTCGTCGAGCCATGTTGCAAACCTGATAGAGACCGCTAAGAGTGAGTGCAAAGGAAGTGCTGATCCCTCACATATCTAGCAAGTTGCTTTGTGCTTCAATGGGTGACTAGCAGGATGAGGTCCTGGAGGGGCTTGGAGAGGAAGATTCAGCAGGTGCGTTGCCTGCAAGCACTCTGGAGCAGTGTGAGAAAGCTTTCTTCATATACTGTTGAAAGAATGTGAAAGCCTGTTAAGTGCTACGAGATGTCACACATACAAGCCTGTAGAGAAGCAGCTGCAAAAGGCATAGACAGTCATCAAGCAGTATTCTAATGAAATGCCAATGCAGGGGGCTCACACTTGCTGATGACATGCACGTCGAGGAGCTTGGGCAATCTAGCTGACAGTGACAGGGACGTGACGGACGCTTCGACTGCCCCGCCTTTGCTCAGCCAGGGCAAAGTCGGTGACCTGGACAGTCTTGGCAGCGACCACGACGACAATAGGCTGAGGCTGCCAGCTGAACCAGCAGCACACTACACGGCGCCGGCAGGGATATCCATAGCTTCCGCAGATGTGAGTGACATTGAGGCTGCCGCAGTGGAAGACAACATGCGGCAGGAGGCGGGCAGCGACTGGGGCGACGATGACTTTGAGCCGGATGATGTTGCGGCCCTAGCAGAGGATCTGGAGCTAGACCTCCTTCGTGGGGCTTAGGATCTCTCAAAGTTGTCGTGACATTCCACCAGGCCACCTGTGCCTCTGGCATTTGGCTGACTTTTGCCAGCATTGACTGCTTATGCCACTTTGGACACACGCGACAGGGGAGTTTTCTCGGTGATGATGACAGTCATAGGCAGGTGAGTGCAATATGTGCGTGCAAGTTGCATGAGCTTCTGCCTGTAGCAAGTCAAGTACTAAGATTGTACATCTTGCACTTAGCGCCGTTTGTCACTGTTTGACATTGTGCCCAGCCAGTGTGAGTGGTTGGCAAGCCCTAGTCAAACTGCAGGTAGCAGCTAAGGCTGTTGGTGGTTGACAAGCAGGACTTGATTGTCAAGGCTCGCCTAGTGGCTTGCTCTGGCTGGGGAATGGTACGCTTTTGGGGCCAATGTTGTCTGAGCTAACGGCCTGCACCGGTTGGGGGATGGCCCTCACCCATGTTGATGCAGTCTATGCATTGGCAACACAAATACCGGAAGAGACTGCGATGTTGGGGCCTGGCGTACAGGCAGCAGCGCACTAGCCGGCGCTTGACGCATCCTGTAAGTGGTGGAGCCTGGTGGACAGAACTGCTGCAAATGCAGTAGCGGCTTTGTCAGCAACAAAGCATTGAGCTGGCAATCATGGAGATGAGGGATTGCGTGGACCTGGAGGCAGCAGCAGTGGCTGTGGCGGACATCCATGGCAGCACTGCATGAAAAGAGGCAGCAGAGAAGGTGGCGGGAAGGTGCGCAGCGTCAGATGCAGCAGCAAGTGCGGAAGCGGTTACGGCGGAGAAAGTTGTGGTGGAGACACTGATGTATTGGCGCAAGAGAGAGTGACGGAGGATGTGAACAGGGGAGGTCTGGAAGAAGGCAAGAGAATGGGGTTGATCATAAGGGCAGCAAGGTGTTTAGTCAGAAAGGCAGCGGTGACGACATAATTGACAGTGTGGGCTCTGGAAAGAGGGATGCGAGCAGCAGCTTGGGCAGCTCAGGGGTGGTGACAGAACAACTGACAGGTGGTGACAGAACGATTGAGTGAATGCTGCAACCCAGATATGGAGCACGCTGACGGCTTGTAGCAAACGCTGGATGAGTTTGCTGACTGCTGAGAACAGAAGGGCCTATATCACAAAGACAAGTGTTCAGGTGCATTTAACGGAAGCAACATCAGAAGACCCAACTTCTAGCGAATGCTTATGTAGCCCCTCTGTATCAAATTCCATATAGCAAGCGAAGCTAAACACTTTGGCTTGACTGCTCCATATAGTTCCATATATGTGTGCTTCACATTGCCCCATGCATTTTGCCCAGCTGGTCTTCTAGGGTCACGTCCTCTTGAGACACAGATCCTTAATGGGATTCAATGCATAGAATGCACAAACAGCACAAAGAGAGGTGAACTTCTAGAGTGGCGAGGTCCATCCACGTGCATTGACAGCAGAGTACAGCAAGCTGTGAGTGCCGAAGGCTTATCAGGACAGGGAGTCTCATTCACATGAGTTTCAGTGAGCATCAAATACATGAGCTGCAGCTGAGCAGAAAGAGCTGCCACCTTGACCAGCATTCTAAAAGCTTCTCCGCCACCCCGTTGCACTGTGGTTGTATGACCTTTTGTACATCGTACTATAAACTTGCCCACACTGCACGCAAATAGCATTTTGCCTGTCACATGAGAACATGCTTTGAGGCCACTGCTCGGCATGCAAGCTTGGACCTTCCAGGCTCCTGCATCAGCAGCTGCTGCTGGCCTGGCTCTGGGCTGCCGCCCCACAAGCATTGCCAGCAGCAGGCTGGCAGTCCCAATGTCGCAGGCAGGAATACTCACATATGTGACTGGTGATCTGTCAGCCCAAGCGTCATGCTTGGGCTGTACCTGCCACTGAAGCTTGCAGATTGCTGCTGTTCGTAAGAAGCCCGGTGCCGCTAACCCAAAGCGGTTGCATAGGTGGCACCTAAGCAGCAGCTCACTGCTAAGCTCAAAGAATTGGTGCCATACAGCAGGCACACGCATCACTATCTCGTGGCAACATCCTATATTGGCAAGCGTGATGATACACTATTGAAAGGTGGTGGCATGGTTGAGCTTCACTGTGCACGCATTGCATCCGGCGCAGTATCAGGCAATGTGAGCAGCAACGAGCCTGTGTCAGATGTCATCGCCAGAGCTTGCCGAGCCATCTTCCTCCTCGTCCTCCTCATCCTCCTCGCTCCCGCTATCGCTGCTTGACTCTGCGCTGCTCGTATTGTTGCCGCCATCGGCCCCCTGACTGCCACTTTGGCCACCACCTGGCATCGACGCTCTCGCTGCGGCAGCCGCGTCTACTGCTGGCGTCGGCGATCGTCCACTGCCGCTGCGGCCATCGTCTCCGCTGTCCTCCACCTCCTCCTCCACCACTTCCTCCACCACCACCTCCTCCTCCACCTCCTCGTCCTCGGCCGCTACCACCGCCTCGGCGCTGGTCCCGAAGTCGATCTGCTCTGCAATGCTGGTCCATGCCCTCTTGGCAGGATCCAGCGCAGATGCCATCGCAACCGGTGCCGCAGCCTTCGCTGTCTTTGGTTGCTGCCCATTTGCATGCGCCGCAGCCTTAGCACTCCTGTCTGCAGTCGTGCGGCTGCCGCCGCCGACACCTGGCGCCGCTCGGAGGCCGCTGCTGGTGGCCCTCGCAGCTGAGTCCTTCAGCCGCTGGTGCCGCTTTTCCTTTCCTGAGGCAGCCAACAAACAGCGGGCCTTCAGCACCACCAGCCAACCTCTTAGGATCACTGACTTTTAGGATCACTGACTTTAGCCTGCAAGTCTGGCGACCAGATCACCAAGGGCCCTCAGCCGCCAACCAGACCTGCCGCCAGAAGTCGCTGAAGTGGGCGGTCCTCGCCGGTGTTCACAATCTGCCACACGGCGGCACAACTTGTGTCAGCCCACAATTCAGGGATCACCAAGAAAGCCCGCCAAGCGGATGGCTGTTTAGTTTACAATCACCAGAGGTGGCAAGTGGCGGCCTGACCTCCTCGGCGGGCTCGACGAAAGGGCTGGCGCCGCCATCCTCAGCCTCGTCTGCGCCGGCACTGCCGGCACCGCCGTCCTCGGCCGCCAACTCAGCCACCTCAACTTCCCCAAGTCCGCCACCTCCGCCGCCGCCTGCCGAAGAGGCAGGCGGCGGGCCCGCTGCGGGGGCGGTGCCTCGGCGGCCGCCCTTCTCAGCGCTGCGGACGACCCTCAGGCCCTTGACAGCGCGGTGGACACGGTGCAGTGTGAAGCCGGCGCCATCGAAGAAGAGGATGCCCTCCAGCTCCTTGCACTGCTCGTGGCGGCCCTCAAACGCGACGACGGCGGCGGCAGAGCCGCCATCGGCCGCAGCCGCGGCGGTGGGGAACTCCACTGACACCTTGTCACTGCCAGCGCTGCGCACCAGCCGCCCAGGCTTGCCGCCATCGATCGACGCCGGCTTGAAGTCGTCTGGCTCGAATTGCCCAATGAGGCTCGGGCTCAGCAGCATTCATTGCTATAGCAATTAAGGTTGAGCTTGAGGAGGAGGAGCGAAGAGGGACGAGGAACACAATGAGCAGCGGGAAAGTGAGGGGAGAGAGAGAGAGAGGGAGAGGCCAGAAGATACGAGAGCGGAAATGGGGGGGGGGGGGGGGGGGGGGGGG
>WELB01000198.1:186473-203802 GCA_009602725.1 Spirogloea muscicola
GGGTATCAATGGCCAACGGGAAGAACTCGTCTTCCCGCGGATGGTCTGCGTACTTCAGCTCTTTGGCCCGAGCAGCGCAGGCGACCGCATACCCAGCCTTGGTGGCACATTGAGCTGGGTGTGAGCGGTCGTAGGCATCAGTGGTCACCACGTCCAGGAGAAGACGTGGCCCGCCGGCTTGTGGGGTGGCCACCAGGTCTACACGCCGGGCGTGGAGACCGTCGGCCCTTTCCTGGACCGGCATGATGCGTAAAATGGTCCTCCCTGATCCAGCATCTGGCCCGGCTGGTTGATGCGCGTCGTCGAAGTCGGGGGGGGCAGCTTGGGCCACTCCAGCATTCCGCAGGCCTTCTTCCTTCTTAGTTGCACATTAAGAATGCGGCTCTCACTTAGTTTGCAGGCTCAGGCTCCCTCAGACCTTGTCCATTCCTTTGGGCTGGCCTTTCCCAGCCACCAGTCAATCTGGCCGCGCTTCTGTTTGCAGCGCTCGCAAGCATTGGCTCTTCATCAACGTGCAGGGCGCGCGTTAGAAAGTGCTCGCCCATTGAGAATAGGGCCTGGAAAAGCCAGCCCAAAAAAGAATGAACAGAGTACGAGAAGGGGGCCAGGGGAAGCGCTAAGAAAAACAAGCGCACAGAGAAACAAGGCAGCTACGAATCACTCAGAAACCCCTGCTAAGCAGCCGCAGGTCGGAGATGCATGATTTAAGGTAGGCCTCCGGCTTTCGTGGCGGCGCTCCAGCTCCCCAAGTTAGCTTGTCGGATTTGTTTGTGCTCATCCGTGGGTCCGGATGTCACCTTAGGCACCTTGAATTGGCCTCCATTTCATATAATGCGCCCCGCGCGCCTTCTCTCTTTCTTGCACCCATTCCATGCATCGATTAGTGACCTTTATGTTTTGACCCGTGGTTATTGAGCGGGTCAATCTGCTGTAGGTTATGTATATCTTAAGATGTGCTTGCCTTTGTACTTGGCCATTTGGCCTACATTTGTTTCTTATACACAGAACTTTTTCTTTCTTGACTGGAGTGAAGGTGAAGGCCGGCCCGAAAGAAAGAGACAGCGCTTCCACATTGACTATTGGCTGTGAGAGGCCAGCCCAAACGAGTGGACAAGGTCCGAAGGGGCCGGAAAGCGCTTCACACAATCAAGCAAGTATCACAAAAGATGGCCACTGATGATGGCCTTGTGGGCCTACCACCAAGCAACAACCAACAGCGCGCGAGACGGCGGATAGCCACAAGCGGGGGCCCGCGTAGGAGGAAGAAGAAGAGGGAAACGACCTCTCAAACACGAAGGCACGCGGTGCATCTTGACGAAAGAAGAAAGTGCTCGCCCATAGAGAAGAGGGGCTAGCAAAGCTAGCCCAAAAAGAATGGACAATGTCCAAGAGGGAGGCCGAGTCAAGCCATCTGACCGTTCAGGCAGATCACTGTGCAAAGATGGCTACACATAGAGAACCACTATAGTAAGGGGCCTAAGGTGATTGTGCCAAATGCTGGCTCCATGGGGACTTCATTAACCACGAGTGAGTACCTGCAGATCTGACAGGCTGACTTGGGGAGCCGGGGCATCACCACAGAAGCCGGTGACCAGGCGAGCCCCACTCTTTGCCAAAAAGGTGTGCCCTAACAGTGCATTGGCTTGATCTGGCATCCCTGATAGCGAGTCTGGGATATGCACTACGCGAGGATATGCTTTCAGCCCAGATGGGTGTGCCGGCAGCCTATATATCATTTTTGCGACGTCGAGTGTCAGCTTGTCTGCAGCGAGCTCAGGCTCATGCGTTGCATCAGAAAGCTGGTCGAGCCTTGGCTGGTATTTCAAGAGCTAGTCGATTGCCGTCCGGTATTCGAGCATCAGTTAGCGATCTCTATGTGCTGACTCATGGTTACTGAGCGGGTCAGCTTAGCAGCAGGTGACGTACATTTGTCAATGTGCTTGACTTTGTACTTGGCCCACACATGGCCTCCCCATCTCTTGATACACACGTCCTTCATCTCTGATATGTCAATTGTGACGTGCGCCTCCCCTCTCTCCAGGAGAATGGGCGATCTTACAAATCGACTGCCCGGAGCTCGAAGGCCCCACCCACATGTAAGTAAGGCGCTCTACCAAACAGAGGCGGTGGCTGTGAAGAAAAACTCGTTCAAGGGGGGGAGGGTGGTGGAAGGCTGGCACACAAGGAATGGACAAGGCCCACAGACGGACTTCGGCAACACCGCCAGTAAGGAGGATGCAGCTCGTTCAACGGGCCGAGGGCTGTAAAGGGCCGGCCCACAAAAGAATGAAAAAGCCCAGAATTGTCAGATAGCAGATACGACGCAGAGGAGGGATACATGACGAAGGATGGCCGCTCATTAACCCCCAGTCAGCAGGGAGTAGGTGGCCCTCCAACAGCTGCCCGAGCAGGGCCCCATCACGCAGGGCCCCAAGAGCTCCTGGCCAACTGCCATTCAGTCAGGGCGCGCTATCTGGCCTGCATTGTCGTGCCAGTGACCATCCAGGCCACAGATGCACAGCTGTATCGTGCAAGACTGACCTTCACACTGTCTACCTGCCTATGTTGGCTGGGCACAGCACCTTCTGGGGGGGACTAAATGTTGCATTATTCACAGTGTCTTCCCAAAGCGAGGGAATGTCTCCAATGGCCTGCTCGCTGATGGTTGTTGGCGTCCGTCAGCCAGCCGCGTAATCTACAAGCTATCTAGCAGCTTACAAGAAGAGGTTGACCTAGCAACTACAATAGCAGCTATTGTTTTTTCCTCTTCTGCTGCACAATGGAAGCAAATGAGAATGTCAGTGATGAGAGTCTGCCCTTGCCCAGCACGTCATGCCTATACTTGGACCTACTTTGAGAACAGCTAGTAGGCTCGAGACGACACTAACGTTCTTAACGATGATTTCACCATGATATGGCATGGCATTCACGCACTCCAAGGCGACGCTTGCAGTACGAGCATCACTAGCATCACTAGCTATTAATAAGGACAACCTGGATGCACCATAACCTCCACTGCCTGCAACTCAAGTTGCAACCCGAACTGCAAAAGCATGTCATGCTCACCGCTGGTGTGACATAAAGATCCAAAGTGCCCTGCTTCCTCTTTGTCAAAGAAAGGCCCTTCTTGGAGCTTTCGCTCCCACTCAATGGAGGTCGGCTCTTGACCGGGGTTGAGCTTCTTGCACCTACTAATGGACCCTGCACCAACAAATCCAATGCTGCATTTCACAGCTGGTAACGATATGGCTGTCGCTGCTTCACATTAACATGTCCTGATTATGTGGACAAGATGGTATGAGGCACCTCTGTGCAGGGATGTCTAGGCAGAGGGTTGTGTTGCAAAATTGTGGGGGACAATTACCTTGGCCAGCTTCCTCTGCACTTTCTTCACCTGCCTCTCCCGCTCTTCTGTCTCCTGGTTCTCGCGCTCCACCAATCTGATTAGAGTATCACATCGCCTGGCTATTTCCATAGGATTTCTGGACTTCACAAACCAATCGAAGCGAAAGATGGCAGATTTTCGCAGCTCCGCTTTCAACTCATCCCAGCAGCCGTATCCCAGTCGGTGCATCATGCACAACTGCCAACAAGTGAGTCAGATTACAGGATGCTGAGAATGATATCTGGTGCTCGCAAGAGGAGATTGCAAGGAACGGATGACTCGTAATTAGTGTAAGTGTCAAGACAACATGCTTGGAGACATTGCAGGCAAACAGCTACTACGCCATGATGGACACTGGCACTGAGAAGTGCAATTGGTTAATGGATGCACCGTCCAAGATCTTTAAGCAACAACCGACTGATGAAATTGAAGAATGATTAAGCAGTGTGATAACAATGTCCTGAAAAGTGCAGATCTGGTGAGACAAGTATCTTGCTATGAATTAGTAGTGGAATCTATGAACGTTCAAATCATGGACAGTCGAAACTCACCAAGAATCTGTCGCACTCCTCCGTCCACTGCTTGCCCTTGTTCTGACCATACTGGATCTTCAACTCGTACCAGGGGTTGCGATATCGGTCTAGCTTCTTTCCTAGTCCTCTCATTATCTCGTCCTTCCGAACAATACGCGCTTCTCCCTTTTCAATGTTCTTGATTATCCTCTCCCAATCTGCATGTCAGCACCTTCCCACTGAGGAGTTGGCTTGGTATGTCACTACTCAGAAGTACATAGGAGACAAGAATACCAGGCGAACATCAGTTCAGAGAGATAACAAGACATGCTAACAATAATAGCTTATTGTACCGTTCAATTCCTTGTAACGTGTCCAAAATACTCGGCAGTATGCAGCTACTTCAGCCTCAGTCTTGCCCTCCACTTCTGTGGCAATGCTCCTCAAGTCCTTCCTTCCATATTTCTCGCAAGCTCGCACAAATGCATTGAAGTCTCGCTTTGTCCATTCCTTGAACCCCTGCAAAGAACAGCTTGAACACATGCTTCAATTTTGTCATTGGACGTGCCAAAGGCTGCATGGACGGGCCCAAGGCCCTGGTGGCAACAATACATCCACATCAACTAGTTAGTATGACGATACAGATCATGAGAGGTAGGTCAAGATGATGCAGAGCAGACCTCAGAGAGAAGCTCATCCTTCTCTTGCTGTTCCTCTGCAGTGAGACATCCTCCCATGTCATCTGGCAAAGTCAAAGTCAAGCTCGCCCTTACTTAGCCACTGTGTCAGGTAACCGAGGTTGGTCGACCAAGACTGACAAGCACTTCTCTAAGTCTACCAGTATCTATCAAGGAAAGGCAAAGTCACAAGGACTGATACTTTACCTTCTTCTTTGGGCTCGTCTGTTTTTTCATCCTTTGCCTGCTGCTTGGAAGTCTGACAGGCAGCAAACCCGCCAACAAGCGACTGTCATGCTCTGCTCCAACAACAAGTGCATTTTGATCCATGCAAGTAGCTGATGTAGAACTCTGTACCTGCTATTGCTAATCGAATAGTAATTGAGGAGAATAGCATTGAGAACTGAGAACAACCAGCAGTTACTACCATCTGAAGATCAAACCCACCACTAGATAGCGGATCTCCTTCTCATGAATCTCTGCTAGCCTTCTTGTATTGAAAAATTGGAAGTCGTGTAGTGCAGGCATGCGGGGCATTCTTGGCTCTCTAGGTCTACTTGGCCCTTGGTGGGACCTCATTGCCTGCCGATAGTAGTCTGCTTCAGAATAACTGCACAAATACCAGCGCAAAAAATGAGTGATGTAGGTGCCAACGTAGCCACATCTGCACCAGCACCAAGAGTAGCTCCAGCAGAAGACTTGCTCTTGCTTCACAACCACACGGCCACTCCGTTTAGCCAACATCGCTCCTGAACTATTTGCTTGCTGCCGCCAGGATGTCAGCTATACATTGTCAGGAACACTGACTTACTTGCGTTTCCGTTCACGCTTTGGAGGCTCTATCCAATTATCGGCTATCATTTTCTTTAAGTCTCCCTTCTCATCCTGCGAGAGAATGGACATGAAGGTGGTAAGGAATTGTGCAGCAAGAGAGACTTCATAGATTCATAGGTAAAATAAGGTGGAATGCGAACAGCTAGCAAGGGATCTTCTACCTACCTTCTCTTCCTGAGTTTCCCCAAAGTTGTACAAGCTCGACGCTGTGCAACACAGCAAAGAGATGGGAATAAGTACCTGTGCCCAAAGCATATAATCTCCCGGAAGTGAGAGCCAAGTGTTAGTGCCACGCACATGTGGCTCCTATCTGACCATCCCAGATTCAACCGCATGTCTGAGTAGCGTAAGAAGAGCATACTATCATCCATCTTGAATTGGATGGCGTCCTCAGTGAACTTCTTCATCTTCTGGTCCAGCTCCTTGGTGGACTCCTCTCCCCTGGCTATGATGCGATCGATGTCATCGTCTGTGATCGTGCTGTCCTTGCTGCTAAAGACCTTCTCTGCACCGTACCTCACCATTTGCAGAAGCTCATCCTTGTTAACAGCTGCACACATGTGACCGCGTGTTGAAGGTGAGCTCGTTGCCATGTATCGCAGAAACATATGGCAACTGGCCAATCTCTCAGTTGAGTCAAGATAGAAAACGTGTCCACTCTGCCCCTGCGACATGGGACTCATTGAATTCACAATGTATGCCTCCATCATGCATGACAGCATCACACCTGGGGTTCAATGGCAACGTGCACGTGATTTTCATGCTACTGCTTGCGACAAGTACCCCACCTTTCTGTTCTGCTAGACGGCCCTGTTGGATGACAAGAGCATCCAGCGCCAGTTTCTTATAAGCTCGTTCAATTACTTTTTCTTCAATGGTGTACTGTACTGGTCAAGAACATGAAACATCAGTATCGTACTTGATGCAAGGATCATATTACACCTCTGTGTCCTGCCCATGAAAGAAGCTGCTCAAGGCTGATCAACAAGCAGGACTCTCTGAGCCATGGTTGTGCATAATTTTGTCCACAAGTATGAGCTTATCAAACGGCAGCAAGACGTACCTCAGTACAGAACCGGAAGACTTGGACCTCTTTCTTTTGGCCAATGCGATGAGCTCGGTCCATAGCCTGCAAGTCTACCTGTGGGTTCCTGCTCAGAGTGTCAACGGTGTTAGATTAGTCTGTCAACATCTCTGCTCCTGCATTTGCTTGTCATTTGAAAGGTCCCGGCACAGGCTTGCAAGGCTACAATGAGGCTCTTGCATGTAAGCACGTCCAAATTTTCAACAACCGGTGAATGCAGCTGTGATCAACAGTTGCAAGCAGTTGGCCAAGTTTGTAATGTACACACCAATCGCTGTCATAGATGACAACAACATCAGCAGTCGCAAGATTGATGCCAAGGCCTCCAGCTCGGGTAGACAGCAAGAAAACGAATCTGTCGCTGTCCTCGCGATTGAAAGCCTCAATCGCGCTTTCTCTCTCATCGCCACCAGTATTGCCGTCTATCCTGCAGTAGAGGTAGTTCCTGTAAAGCAGGTAGTCCTCTAGGATGTCCAGCAACCGTGTCATCTGCACGTCCATAGAACCACAGCACACCAACAAATTGACTTTGGTGGTGGAATGTGAGTGTGATAGACATGATTTGCAAGGTTCACGCAGCAGGGCCAACAGATTGCAACAAGCATACCTGAGAGAAGATGAGAACGCGAGAGTCCCGCAACTTCAACTTGGGCAGCAATTTGTCCAGCAGGACCATCTTGCCTGCAAAGACAATTACAGGCGTTCAGTACACTCCACAGAATGTGAGAGTACCAGGGGTGAGCTTCATTTGTTTAGTAGCTTCATCAGTAGCTTCATCAGTCGTCCCTGGAGAACAGGACTGCATGTACTGTTGACTTTCACATGTGCTGCCCAACAAATCGACGTGTACGGCATACCTGCGTTTTCAACAAGGTGATCGCCAGTTGTGTAAGGGGGGCCCGGCTCTGCTCCCTGGAAAAGGTAGGGATGGTTGCAGCACTTCCGCAGTTGCATGGCAATGTTCAGTAGTCGAGAGCGTTCACCGCCACTATTTATGACATCAATATCCTTCTGCAGAAGAGCACGGTAGTAGCTCTTCTGCATCTCAGACATGCCAACCTTCAGAATGGTCTCCTTCTTGGGCGGCAGTCCCCTCTCGACATCGCTTTTCAGTCTCCTCAGGAGGAATGGTCGCAAGACCTGAGTGCACAGAAGTCCAGTAGTAAGTCAGACTACAGTACTAGGTTCAAGGCAAATAGCGTGGACTGACTTACCTGGCCTGCATTGGCGTATGCCCTCTTTTTCAGCTTGTGCAGACCTTCAGAACGTACATGAAGATGCACATTTCTTGACCCCTGTTTACCAAAAAGCCTTGACCACAAAAGCATTGCAGCAACTAGGACATCATTTGAACACTTCGTTGAGAAGCTGTGCAAGGCCTTTTTAAGGACTCACTGACGAGCCTGCACAAAGAAATGGCCATCAAGGCTGAAGAGTACAACAGGATGGCCACCTATATACGACGAGTATGGTCATTGTAGTGAGGAAAACCTTGTGAAGTTGTTGGACTACTTCTTGCTGGTCACTTTCACCAGACATTTGGAACCACTCATCAAACGCCTCAGCTGAGCTGAAAATCTCCGGGAGAAGGAAGTTGAGCAGAGCCCATAACTCATGAAGATTATTCTGCAACAAGCACATTTGTACATAAGCTCAGTGCAAACAGAATGAGTGCCAAGTCATGGTGACTTGTCCTCGCTGAGAACAAGAATCTGCTCACACACTTAGCATTCTTCCATGCAGAGGCTTCCAAAGTCTTCATTTCTGACAGCTGTAATGTAGTCCCAGTGGCACTACATTCGTACTAGAATGACTAGTACCTGGAGAGGAGTACCAGTAATTAGGAGCCTGTAGTTTGTACTGTAAATGCGCATTGTCTTTGCCAGAATAGAATTTTCATTCTTGATGCGATGCGCTTCATCAATGATGATGTACCGCCAGGAGAATTTCTTGAAAGCACCTTTCTCTTTGATTGCCATCTCAAAGCTGGTCACGACCACATCAAAATTGCCTGGCTGTAAGAGATTGTCTCTCTGGTAAGCCTGCATCAGTACACAATTTATTAGATAACCATCAAATAGACTTGTGATGAAGGTCAAGGAGTACAGCTTGTCACAATGTAAGATATCCAGGAGGCAAGTTGCTGAAGGCTTGAGTTCAATCTCCTCCACTTCCATGACCTATAGCATTATTGCATCAACGAGTATGATTTAGCCTTCCCCCCTGCTCAATGCTGATACTTACTCGTTCCTCCTGATTGCCATGAAGTTTGAAGACTCTCAATGACGGACAGAATCGCTTAAATTCGTTGATCCAGTTGCCCAAGGTAGACTTTGGGGCAACTACCATGTGAGGTCCAGAGATGCCGCGGAATTCATGTAGGTATCCCAACAGCGAAATTGTTTGCAGGGTTTTTCCAAGTCCCTGAGAGATGAACGACAAGTTGTCCTTCAACTTGTGGACAGATGTAAGGAATGCAAAGCATTGGCCGCTGATCATACTGCTAAACCATCTCAGCTTCTCAACCTACAAAGGGACCGCTGGTCTCATTATCAGATTCGTTGTCAACCTTCTCGCTGCAACATAGGCCGAAGATAAATGCATCATGGAGTATAGCAGTGCCAGGCACTAATTGGACTTTACATGTCCTTCTTTTGCACTAGTTTCTGTAGAGCCTTATACCGTGAGAAGCTTACCATTTCGTCGGCCAGAATGCCATTGATGCCGTTCTCATACAGACGAATCAACCAATTCAGGCCAGCCAGTTGATAATCTCTCATCTTGCCCTGTATACCTGCATCTCAGTAGCACAGTCAACTGCCATACTAGACTAAGCCTTTGTGCTGACATGAGCTCCAGAGCGTCTCAATAGTGAAGAACAAGCGGCATACCAAGTAGGGTAATTGCCTGACACAAGAAGCCACACAACAATGAGATGCTTGCAAAGAATACTACTAGGCAGGCGTCTTCAATTTCAGTGACTACCCCAAGATAAGTATGTGCCAAGAGGGCACTCTGAATTTTCTCACAAGAGGGTTGCACGAGAAGCCTTGTGCCTCCGCTTCCAGCATCCCCGAGAGCTTCCTCTTCCTCCTTTAAATACTCCTCATCTTCCTCAGCCTCCGTCATTTTAGAGCTGTGCCTACCTCTGCAATGTCAACATGGTGATGTTAATAATCGCTTCGAAAGGTGAAGCAGCTAACAGCTGTCAGCTGACCAGCTTGTTCAAGAGCGGCAGACGAAGGAGATGGACTGTCTGCACCAGGCATCTGGCAGAAACTTTAGCACTGGAATCTTGATCTCTGCACAGCCAAACATCTGTGGAGAGTCACAACGGACCTGCCCTTGCTCTTGGGAACCGTGGCCGCTCCCTTGGCACCTTGAGCAAAGTGAGCAAAGATTTCCGTCTGAGCCAGGAGGAACTTGAGTCGGCCTTTCGCCTTGTCCGTCTACATAGCCTCAAGTCCCTTGACACAAAGTCAGTGATGAGGCAGCTGTTGCCTAGTCTTAAGGCGCATGTGTGTGACTCGACTCCCAGTCCACTGAAGCTGACATTCAAGGACCTCTCAATTGGTAAGCGGATGCCAGGCTCCTCACAGATCCTCTCAGTGAAGCCTAGAATGTGCCAGTGCTGCGTTTGACAAGCCCCTGACCAAGGGAAAGAGGTTGCGCAAGAGAGGATGCTGGAAGATGGAGCATGTGGCTTCCAGGACAATGGTGACTAGTAGCAGTAGTGTGCACACACGATCCACAGGACCCCAGTGAACTTGAGGTAAGGACTCACCGTATCAGCTTCTATGCTCTCGTTCTGCTTGGTCAGGAAGCTCTCCAGCTCATCCTTCTTACGCTTCTTGATCTCGCGCAGCCTCTCGCGCTCCCGCCTCGCAACCTCCCGCTTGGACGGGGATCGCATGCCCTGCGCCGACATCCACAACTCCATCTTCAGCGACTCTGCTGTCCACGAAGATCCTCACGAAGCTTGGCAAAGAGGTCATGAGAGAATCTGCAAGTCCTTCAGTAGGGGTTGTCCGCCACTGCAGGCTACCTCTGGAAGCTCGTCGCTGTCGCGGTCTTCCTCGTCGGCAGCGTCGTCGCCGTCGGCCTCCATCAACGGCGTCGGGGGATCGGTGCCCGGCGCGTCGTCCTCGGTGCCGTCCTCCCCGCGCTCCAGAGCTGCCATCTCCTCCGGATCCTCCTCATCCTCTGCTTCCGGCCGAGCTGCGGCGACGGCCTCCGGCTTGGCCCCAGAGGTTCTTGCAGGACGTCCAACATCGTCCTCGGGCTCCTTGCGAGCCATGGATGCGGGTGGCAAGACCTCTCCCCGCGCCACGAGAGCTCGCGGTGGCCGTTGTGATAGGCAGAGTCGTCAAATGCGAAGCCGGCTTCACGCGCGAACGTCAATCTCCCGGCGGTGGCTGTCACAGCTTTCGGCAGGCGGCCGCGCCACGCCTCCTGCAGGGCCGCCGCCGCCGACGGCTCCGCACGCGGCGCCCCCGCGCCCGGGATGGCCTGCCCACGGCGGCGGCGGGAGGCGCAGACGGTGAAGGCCAAAGCTTCGGCGACGGGCGCAGTCCACCTACACTTAAGCAAACTAGATGGGATTTCAGACGGGAGCTGCCTCCCCTCGCCGCAACAGGCCACGCTCCATTACCGCGCCCCTCTCCCCGGCGCTCCGCCTCCGGGCGCCGATAACCGCCACTTAAGCGGTGTAGAAGCTCCACTTTCTGGCCCGGGGCTAGCGGGGGTGCTCCGCTCAGGCCGGCGGCGCGCAGGGGGGGCTGCCGATCGCTCGTGGGAGACTAATAGAAATCGGTTTGGCTAACGGCGCCCTGGAACGGTGCCGCGCAACAGGCCCGACCCCGCTCCACGGCGTTTGGATCCCACTTGGCGCCAAACAAGGGTGCAAAAATGGACCTGGGGGGGAGGGCTGGCAGCCGGTGGGGACAGGCACCGTCAAGGAAATGCCTCGATCTCCTCGCCGTCGGGAACGAAATTCCTCCCCAGATCCCCCTCACTCTGCCAGGTCAGGGCAGCCAACCCCAGACCCCCCGCCGCCGCTGCCGCTGCCGCCGCCGCCGCCGCCGCCGCCGCCGCCATGGCTGCCGCTCCGGCGCCGCCGTCCTTCCGCAACCTCTCGTCGCCCGAAGGCCTCAAGGCGCTGGACGTACACCTGTTCACGCGCAGCTACATCACCGGGTGAGGCTGCTGTCGTCTAACCCCCCCCCTCCATGGCCACCCGCTCGGCCGCCCCGCGCACGCCGCAGGGCTGCACCGCAGCTCGTCATCGCGGCCGCGCGTCTCCATGAGATGGACGGCCTTGCTCACCACGTCTTATATTGGGCCTAGGGTGCTATATTACAGCTGCTGGCCCTGCTCACAAGCTCTTGCGTTGGTCGATTGCAAGACGGCGCTGCCTCACCTCATCGCTCACATCACTTGACGATTTCAACGATCTTAAGCTCACTAAGTATTGGCCTGAGGTCAACTGCGTAGACTCGCCAGCAGTGTGCATGTGATGAATGGCAGGCCTGACACAGTCCCAGCCGGGCTCTGCACAGGTACCAGGCCTCCAGAGACGACCTCGCGGTGTACAGCGTGCTCAAGGGCGTGCCGAGCGAGTACGTCAATGCGGCACGGTGGTACAAGCACATCAGCGCGCTGCTGGGCTCCAGGTGAAGGTCCACCCAGGCGCGAATCTGCCTGCCTTGCCACAGGCAATTCAAGCTACATTTGAGGATACAATGACAAATTGCGAAGCCGAGCTGTTCTGTTGCATTGCTCGAGTCATTTATGTTAAGCTGCGTTTGTTACGTACAAGCGAGACAAGTCGCCGCGCAGAAGATCACTTTCCTGTAGGAGTTGATCTTCTTGAGAAGCAGGGCTTGCATGTCCTTCTTCTCACCCCTATCTCAATGTAAATCTGGATTTGGTTCGCCAATGTTTTCCCAATGAGCGTCTGCTTTGGTACGTTCGTTGGTTTGCGTCGTTCCTCCTTCATTTGATGATCTGGACTAGCTTGCTGCAGCACTAGACAGTTGCCCCTCTTCAACTTCCAGCTGCCCATCTGCGCAGCTTCCCTGGCCAAGGGGTAGGTGTTGACCTTGGTGGTGACGACTTGGAGACTCAGGCGGCGCCAAAGGGAGGACTACCTCCTGCTGCTGCTGATGGGGCAGCAGGGGTTGCAGCTGCAACGCTAGCTGGCGCTGTAGCAGTCGCGCCAGCAACTCCTCCTCCGGCTGCTGATGTGAGCTCCTGTTGGCCATGACCTACAAGAGGCCTGTTCTTCTTCACGCTCAGAGGTCCGATGCAGCAGACCTGACTACCTGTACACCCTTCAAAGCAAGACTCGTTGCTTACTCCATGGACTCCCCACAGTGGGCTGCTCAGGTATTGCAGCAGCACTCATTCTTGGTTGCCAACCTTTATTTTGCAACCTGTTGCTTCTAGGACGATGATGATGATGACATGGACCTGTTTGGAGAGGAGACCGAGGAGGAGAAGAAAGCCAGGGCTGAGCGTGAAGCTGCTGCTGGAAAGTCCACAAAGAAGAAGGAGAGTGAGTAGTCAAACTATTGAGTTGCTGTTGAATGCTCGCATGGTCGGTTGTTTGAGGAGCACAGATGTGATTATGTCATGGACAAAGAGCTGGTAGTCTCAGCCAGTACAGCTAGTCATTGCAGCTTTGAACTTTGTGTTGTGTTGTCGGGGTCATAGGAGTGGGTTTCAGGATATGCCTCGCAGCACATGGTCTGTCAGTGACGCCACTAAGGTAGCGGTTTGACAAGGGGGAACAATGTTGCAACACAGAGCATGTGTGAGGCCTTTGTTCAATTGTGCAGGTGGAAAGTCCTCCGTCTTGCTGGATGTGAAGCCTTGGGACGACGAAACTGATATGGTCAAGCTGGAGGAGCTAGTCCGCAGCATTCATATGGAGGGCCTCACTTGGGGATCATGTGGGCATCCTACCTTCATCAGAGTGCAGATTGCCTCTCTCCACATCTATCTGTATACATGCAGGCATTCACAGCGATGTCCCTCTACTGAGCGGGAGATTTCATCCTCACAAGCATACAGCTTTCCATACTTTCTACTTGTAGCTGCCTCAGAATTGCTGTAACATACTCATTGACTGTCATTTAATCTGAGTTTTAACCCTGTTTTCTTGACTCTTGTACTTGTCTTCCTGTTTCTGGTGTTGCAGCTAAGCTTGTGGCTGTTGGGTATGGAATTAAGAAGCTCACCATCATGATGACCATCATTGACGACCTTGTGTCAATTGACGAGCTTATTGAAGACAAATTGACCCAAGGCGAGGCTGCCGAGTACATCCAGAGCTGCGACATTGTCGCCTTCAACAAGATCTGTAAGCTTCTTTTGTGGCTCCTGACGTTGCTCCTGTCAGATGTGCTGTGGCAGCTACATTCTCATTGTTGCCTCTTTGTGCCCTGTTCTGTGACAGAAAAATTTTGCAACTTCCACCTTCATCTTATTGCAAGATACAAGTTCAGTACTACCTTCCATGCCTGTGTAATCTGTTGAGTTGATGATTTCGTGTGAGGAGAGATGATCAAATGGCACTGGAGCAAGTAATTCTTTTTGTACGGGGACGTTGATGGCACAAGCTCGAGAAGGCATTGCTTGAATCTTCAGCCTTTCGTCTCAGGCAAAATGTTGAATGACCTAAAAGTTGTGCAAGGTGGCCTGCTAATGGCGGTTGGGAATTGGCTCACAGCAGCTTGGCTGGTGAGAACTGAAACTTAATGAAATTCATGATAGAAAGGAGGTAGCATAATATGGAGATTGACCTTTGTTAGCAACATATGGGGCCTTGTCCGCAGAGACATCCACACAGTCATGTGGCTCCAGTAAGGGTTGCTTCTTGGGCTCACCAGTGCAATCGTCGTGCACCTCGCTTTACCAGAGCTTTCCGGCCAATTGACTCGGAGTGGTCCTCCTGAATTGTGTGAATAAAAGTCCCTCGGTATTATTGAAGCCACTCGCGACATAGTACACCTCCTTGTTGTGCAGTCGCCCACCAACTCAGGTGTGCCATTTGCATGGGCTCTAGCCAGCCTGCCCACCCAAAAATTGGTCTGTTGTCTGAGGAACCTCCATGACTTTGCCATGTAAAGCATGCGTCTTCTTTGTGACAAGGTAATTATGGGCTATGTATAACTAGTTAAGCAGCACCACAAACCCTGATGGAGTTGTGATTCTCAGCTGAACTACAAATAAACTTTACCATGCCGTAAAGGCAATCCATTTCATGATCAATACACAAAGGCCACAATAATTGTCATCACAACACCAACATTGTGCACAGCACTATTTGGAGAGGAGCAACTCCAGCATCAATCTGGCATGCCGAAGTGGAGGGCAAGGACAGTGCAGGGCCAAGGGATACTCGTACTCCAGGAAGAATGCACCTCAATAGAGCAGTGCAGTCACAGCAGAAAGGAATATGTTGGCTGAGCAGCACAATTGCCCCCAGTCAGTTTGCGGATGCTCAGTTGCCGGCTGGCCACAAGCACAGCCTGAGCTGGCATGGAAATTCATTCCAGCTGACACCGTTACTCTTAAATGGCAGCAACATAGTGTTGCGTGACAAACTTGGCTGCTATTGTGGTGACAAATGCGTATAAGGTCTTGGAGCATTGGGTGCAGGCAGGCTTCAAAGCTGGAGGCACCATGTGTGAAGGCAGGGAGACGGCCTCTGCCACTTGACCTCTTCGGCCAGCCATCTCATCACAACACCCGGATCTGCCAGCCATCACATCACATCAGAGGCGCCCAGCTAGCTGCGAGCAACGGCATGTGAATATAGCTCAGATTGACAAGGATGCAGGATAATGAATGAGACAGGCAACCTATGCATAAGTAATAGGAAACTGTGGGCTTGTGAGTCCTACATATAGATTTTAGAATGAACGCTTATGCCAGGGGCCCTTGTGCATGCTCAGCAATAGCCAGGCATCTGTAGCTGCCTCTACTGTAGGTTAAAATAGCTGGACAAGGAGTTGGAGCGTTGCCTACCTTCGCTGTCGCAAAGCATGTCTACTAGTCTCTGGCGTGCTGCCTGCAGTCCAATTTCGCTCTTCATCCTGTAGCCAACCAAGATGATCAATTGCATGCGTTCTGTGAATCACCTGGGATCTCTTCATCATGGTCACAAGCTCGTAATATAGGCAAGATGGAAGCCAAAATGCTCTGCTCATAATCACCTGTTAAGGACAACTCATGAGTGAACCTTTCCACTACGGTTCTGAATGTAGGATCAGACTTGCGCAGATGTGGTCATAGTCACTGAATATTCTGGCCAGAAAACGAAGTGGGCCCTGCAGCTGTCGAGTAGCCCACAAGCTGCGGGCCCAGGCGGTGGTGCATCGAGGTGCGGCTGTCATGCACAGCAGCGTCTGGCAACGTCCCACTCGCCACAGCGGCAACCGCCGCAGCATTTAAAGACTGCATCCAGACGGAGCCCTCCGCACTTACGCCAGCCAGCACTCGGCCCTTGAACCGCGGTACGGCCTTCAGCGGTGGCTGGCAGCTGATGTAGTGGATCTTGCGTGGTGGCCGACTATCGAGGAGTGGCACGGCCTCTGGTGGCATGTCGCCACCGTCCGCCGGCAGCGCCAGCGTAGCGATCTTTGCGCCGGCAGCCGCAGCGATGGCTTTGAGGTCCACCTGCAGCGGCGCACCGCCGTTGGGCGGCTGTCGACCGCCGCCACCTCCATCCCGTGCAGCGCTCAACAGGTATCGGCGGGACGACTTGGCAATCCCGCTCCCGATGCCGCGCACGCCTCCGCCTCGGTCAGGCCTTGCCGGACTGCCGCCGCAACCGGCCCCTCCGCCACCAGCACCGCCGCTCCTGCCTCCGCATTCGAGACCATCTGCAAGCATGGCTTTGGATGGAGCAGGAAGTCCTGGCCCGGGCGCGACCCAATCCTTGGCTGCTGGACAATTTCAACCTGTTAGTGACATTGTAATAGCACCTGCGAATACTGGTAGAGATAGTAAAAGCAAAGAGGGTAATGGCAAGAGTTTCATTCAGGGTGCGTCTGCAGGCAGCAGGAGCAGAGCGGCGACGAACTGGATGACCCAAAAGGCGGGACAGTGGCACGAGCAAGGAAGCTTCGGATTCGGCAATGGGCTCTCACAGCCAGCAAGGCGGAGTTCCGGGCCCGCTTGAGCTCCCGCTCGTCCTCGTCGGCGTCGTCGCCGTCAGCTGCGCCCTCCACGCGGGCCGAGCGGAGCCTCCTGGTCCTGCCAGCCGCCGCGGTCACGGCAGTCAGTCACCCAAGATTCAGGCGCTCGCGGCCAAGCCTTTCTAACACCAGCTGCGGCTTCACCTCAGCAGCAAGCACAGTCCGGCAAATTATTTAGCCTGCTTTATGAGTCTCTCACTAGCAGCATGATAGGACAACTATGAAAATCCATGCTTCTAACGAGCTCACATTGTGGTCAAGAGGTAGATGGCTATATATTGATTAAGTGCATAATTATTGTTCATGAGACTGTCTCATGAAATTCCGCGGCAAGCGGCGGCGGCGGCTGCGGGGTCGACCTCGTGGTACAGCCGTGGTCGTTGATGTGCCAGCCGCAGGGAGCGAGGACGCGGCGCAGGACGGCGAAGTCGTCGAGCGCAGCCGCGGCGCCCGGCGCGAAGCCCTCCCAGCGGCGCAGGCCCTGCACGACGTTGGCTATGCGCGCCGCCAGCGGCGGGAGCGCCTCGCCCGCCGCCGCTGCGGCGGGGCCGTCTGCTGCGGATGGCAGCCGTTCGCCCATGCCGAAGTCGCCGACCCCCGCAGGCTCACATGCCAGCAGGCCGGCTTCGGCG
>WELB01000198.1:222404-234071 GCA_009602725.1 Spirogloea muscicola
GGGGGCGGGCGCGCGCATGGAGGGCAGGCGGCGCGGCGGGGCGCGGCGGCGCGGGCGCGGCTCTGCTGCCCTGCCTTCCCCCTCCCCCCCCGCCATCCACTTCTCCGCCTCTCGTCCGGGCCCCGTCGCTGCCCCCTCCCTCGCTCTCGCTGTTGCCTGGCCACTTGCCCCCGCCACTTCCTTCCGCACACTGGTGGGGGTAGCAGGCCGACTTCAACGCCCTGGCTCGCTAGCGCAGATGCTCCGCATGCGCCTGTCCATGTCAGCCTCTGCCTACAGACGGGACTCGCTGACCGGAGGTCTACTTTCCTCGGACCTGCGGCTGCTCAACAGGGGATATTGAGAACCAGTGGCCTGAGAACCAGTGGCCACCTCAGTCGCAGTGGGCTTTGACACTTTCCTGGCCCCTTCGAACCTTTGTTTCGGGCTTGCTTTGCCAGCCCCTCTTCTCTATTACCGTATGCGACTGTCTATGTCCCTGCAGCGCTCCCAAGCGCTTGCCTTGCACCGCCGCGCTGGTCGCGCCCTTGCAGCAGCCTCTGGCTTGCGCAGCGGGGTTGCTCTTCCTCCCCTCAGCTCATCTGACTTCCTACTGCTGACACGGGGGTATTGAGGGCGCCCTGTCTGCCTAGCCTTTGGCTCCGTCATGAACACCTGTATGCATCTGGCTGGCATTTCACAGCCGATTCTTTCATATCAGCAGCCGCTTTCTCTATGAGCGAGCACATTCTTTTCACAGCCCTTGCCCCCAATGGGAGTGCCACTTCTTCTCTCTTCACAGCCCTTGCCCCCATTGGGAGTGCCACTTCTCTTCTTTTTCTGGGCTGGCCAACCACAGCCACCGCTCTCTCCTGGAAGAGTCCTTCCAAAGGTGGCGGGGGCTGTGAAAGCCAGCCAGAAGAAAGAGAAGGTGCTCATTGAGTGAAATGGAGGCAAATCTAAGCCAACACATACGTTTAGCAAAAGCTAGTGCAAAAGTGGGGCTACTTGAGCGAAGCCCTATGCTAAGGTGGCCAACAGTGAGACATTAGTACCCACGGGTGAGCACATACATTTCCGACAGGCTGAATTGGGGAGCCAAACGGCTGCCACGGAAGCGGGTGGCCTGACTTAGAGCGCGCCCAGCACGCTGATGAACGCCCAGAAGTAAATGAAAGTGGCTCTCCCACGGGGTGCGAGGGCCCAGAAAGAATGATCAAGGTTCAGAAGGGCCGAACCCACACAGCTACATAACAGACTACGGCGAATGGGAGCTTAGTTACCCCTATCCTCCAGCAGTCTCTTGGCCACGTCTTGCACCTGCGTGCTGGCCGTGCTTCAGCTGGAGCATCTCTGGCTTTCGTCAAGGGGACTGCTTTCCGGCGGCTAGTCTTTCTGACTTGCGGCTACTAATCCGAGATTACTAATTACCATTACATGATGACCATCCTACTTGCTTGGTAACAGTGGATTTCAAGAGCTGTTGGACTGGCAGGTGAAAGTCAAGCTGCTCTCTGCTCTGAAGCTCTCAATAATTTGGCGGCTGCTTCACACTTGATCTAAGCGCCTGGAACGACCTCTCATCCACCCCATATTTGTGGCCCCTCTACCCCCTCCCCCCCTCTCATGTCCCTCTACTTTCCCTTCTCTGTTTACTTCTGCTGATGTTAGTCGCTCCCATCTGGCACAAAGCATAGACGTATGCAGAAGACGGCCTTCATTTCTGAGAGCGGCAACCTCTCGCCCACACACTCTGAAACAAAGTGACTGGAGCACAATGATACCTGCTGGCTGTTGTGACTGAGCAAGCCTGACCAGCCACTGTTACTTAATGTCAGTATCTGATGGCTTCAATCTGCTTGCTTCGTCACCGAGAGAGTTGAGAATGCTTCTTCTCAATGATATCCTGTTCTCTATGAGACGTTGCTGCTGCAGCAGACCTCTTTTGGGTCCGCATGTCTACTGAATGCCACTGACTACCGAAAATACATTGTCAAGTCTCAGAGATGTCAAGGCTTGATCCCTGCCTTGCTATGCAGTTAGCAGTATTCTTGCCATCTTCCAAGAGCAGAGCTTGGGCTATACACAGTAGTTTATGACCTGCGTGCCATTCTCAGGCAGCGTCTGCCTCCTCTTCAAAGTCTCCCTCGTCCTCAGCGCTTGCATCCTGCCATTTCCCATCATAGCTGCATAAGTATGAAGCGAATGACTGGCATACAGTGGTTTTTGTGATGAACCACTCTGGCACCTCATGCAGCAAACCTTCTAACTGAAGTGAAGGTTCATGTAACTCACTTGATACTGCTGGTACTCTGAGACGAGGTCGTTCATGTTGCTCTCGGCCTCAGTGAACTCCATCTCATCCATGCCCTCACCGGTGTACCAGTGCAAGAATGCCTTTCGCCTGAACATAGCTGTGAATTGCTCACTGACACGTTTGAACATCTCCTGGATGGAAGTGGAGTTGCCAATGAAGGTGGACGTCATTTTCAGGCCCTTGGGAGCGACATCACAGACACTGGACTTGACGTTGTTGGGAATCCACTCCACGAAGTAGGAGGAGTTTTTGTTCTGGACATTGATCATCTGCTCATCCACCTCCTTGGTGCTCATGACGCCACGAAACATAGCCGAGGCTGTGAGGTATCGGCCGTGACGGGGGTCTGCTGCACACATCATGTTCTTGGCATCCCACATCTGCTGAGTCAGCTCCGGCACAGTGAGGGCACGGTACTGCTGGGAACCCCGGGAGGTCAAGGGGGCAAAGCCGACCATGAAGAAATGAAGCCGCGGGAAGGGGATCAGGTTGACGGCGAGCTTCCGTAGGTCAGAGTTGAGCTGGCCTGGGAAGCGCAGGCAGCAGGTGACCCCGCTCATTGTCATGGAGATGAGGTGGTTGAGGTCGCCGACTGGTCAACACCAACAGCACAACCCGTGTATCAGGACTCTGGTTGGTCAATATCTGCAACAGCCTGTTTGACTCACACGGGCCTGGTGCACATGCAACACCGAGTGGTCAAGTCTGAGCCAATGTCTGTGTGCCACGAAGGACAATTGCAGCTGCTGCTGAAAGATGGAAAGGCGGGGACTCCCCGAAAAGACGGGAACACTGGGAGATGAACTCATCGTACATGTTGGGGTGGTGAGCTTGAGAGTCCTGAAGCAGATGTCATACAGTGCCTCATTGTCCAGCACCATGCACTCATCAGCATTCTCCACCAGCTGATGCACTGACAGGGTGGCATTGTACGGCTCCACCACAGTGTCAGACACCTTGGGCGATGGGAAGACGGAGAAGGTGAGCATCATGCGGTCCGGGTACTCTTCCCGAATCTTGGAGATGAGCAGCGTGCCCATTCCAGACCCAGTGCCACCTCCCAGGGAGTGGCAGACCTGAAACCCTGAGCAGGGGCGAGGCGGAGTCCTCGGCGAAGCTCAGCCCAGTCACGCTCGGCGGACCGGACATTGGCAATTCGACACGACTCGTGACAACCTCGACGCAGTTGCGGCAAGCGCCGGCCGAGGGCGACGATGATGACAGCTGGACAGCACGCGCAGGCGCCGGAGTGGGGCGACGGGCATGCCAGCCTGCCGACCTTGCAGAGCGTCACAGTTCTCGGCCTCCTTCCTGACGACGTCGAGGACGGAGTCGATGAGCTCGGCTCCTTCGGTGTAGTGGCCCTTGGCCCAGTTGTTGCCGGCGCCGGTCTGGCCGAAGACGAAGTTGTCGGGGCGGAAGATCTGGCCGCAGGGGCCGGAGCGCACGCTGTCCATGGTGCCGGGCTCGAGGTCCATGAGGACGGCGCGGGGGACGTAGCGGCCGCCGCTGGCCTCATTGTAGTACACGTTGATGCGCTCGAGCTGCTTGTCGGAGGTGCCGCGGTACGCGCCCGACGGGTCGATGCCGTGCTCGTCGCAGATGAGCTCCCAGAACTTGGCGCCGATCTGGTTGCCGCACTGCCCGCCCTGGATGTGCAGGATCTCGCGCATCGTGCCGGCGGCGGGCGGCGGCGGCGGGCGAGGCGGGCGCCGGCAGAGGGGGATGGGGGNTGGGCCGGCCCGCGACGCGGAGCCGTGCGATGCGGGCATCGGGCGGCCAAGGGGGCAGGCCAATCCGGCCCGCCGGTTCGAATCGCGCGGGCGCGCGGCCCCGCCCCCGTTCGCGCGCGCAGCGGCCCGCGCTCTCCTCTCCTGGTGCTGCCCTTCCCGGTGGCTCGGTGCCTTTGGGTCTGGTGTCCTGCTACCGTATGCGACTGTCTATGTCCCTGCAGCGCTCCCAAGCGCTTGCTTTGCACCGCCGCGCTGGTCGCGCCCTTGCAGCAGCCTCGGGTTTGCGCAGCGGGGTTGCTCTTCCTCCCCTCAGCTCATCTGACTTCCTACTGCTGACACGGGGGTATTGAGGGCGCCCTGTCTGCCTAGCCTTTGGCTCCGTCATGAACACCTGTATGCATCTGGCTGGCATTTCACAGCCGATTCTTTCATATCAGCAGCCGCTTTCTTCCTGGCCATGGGGAGAGCCGGTGGACTTTCCTGCAGCCGGGTCGCTGGCGCAGGCGCACCGCATGCGCTTGGCCGTCTCGCTGCAGAGGTCTATGGCCCGCGCGCTGCACCTGCGTGCCGGCAGAGCCCTCGCTGCTGCCTCTGGCTCTGGCCAGGGGACCCGCTTCCCGGAGCCCAGCTTCTCTGACCTGAGGCTGCTTAGCAGGGGTCACTGAGTGCTTCGTAGCTGCTTTGTTTCTTCTTGTGCTTGTTTCTCTTAGCGCTTCCCCTGGCCCCTTCTCGTACTCTGTTTGTTCTTCTTGGGCTGGCTTTTCCAGCCCCTATCCTCAATGGGACCCACAGCACTTCGTACTGCAAGAACCTGGCATCCTCTGCCGTTCGTTTGTGGGCTGGCCTCAGTGGGTCTTGCCTGCTTCTGTGCTTCAGCGCTTTCCGGCGGCAGCTAGAGCACGGCCAGCACGCGGAGGCAAGGCGTGAGCCAAGGACCCCTGGAGGGAGGTTGCTGTGCTCTAGCGGCTGCCTCTGGCTATCGTCAAGCGGACTGCTTAACGGCTGCTACTTTTCATGACTTGCGGCTGCTAAGTAGAGGCTACTGTGTGACCATCCTTCGTGGTACTTGATCAGTTATATTTCAGCACTTTTCGGCCCCTTCGGATCTTGTCCAAAACGTTCTTGGGCTGGCTTTTCACAGCCCTCCTCGCCCCCTTTGCATGAGCCTCTATGTGTTGCAGCCCTCCCCGTGTTGCAGCCCTCCCACTCTCGAAACTGCTGCTACATAGCTCTTCCTTGGAGAGCAGCACTTGCCAATGCGTCTCATTTGAGAAGGAAGAAAGGACGAAACAGCTCGTCCAATTCACGGCAATCTGATGTGAGAGGCCAGCCCAACATGAGTCTGAGCAAGACCTGCCTTCTCTTCCGTGACACGGTAAGTCCCTGGTCCGCCGACGGTCAGCCAAAGTGGGAGCAGAAAACCATTTGACCCCTGCCCCGTCAGAAGCAGCTTGACCAAAAGCGCTCTTTACTTCTCTGACGTGCCTGCCTGTTGGGCAGTAACTTACTGAGCGCGTCAATGCGCGCCTAGCTCGTTGTGCTGATCAATCTTGGAGATCGATAGTTCTGTGCGACATCCCTTATAGTGTGACTGTTGAAACAGGACAGCTACCAGTGATGCAAATCTGCTCTTGCATAGACCAAGATTTACTGTTCATAAGATTTATATGATCTGGTAAAATCGTCAACCTGGATAGCAAGGGTGCGATAGCAAAATTAGATACTGACACTGGAGCGGAGTGCTACTATCGATGCTGAAGGACGTGTGGCACCAGCCAGCTCAAGCCTGACTAAAGCACGTGTCCGAAGGGATGTTAACCTGGCATCAGGGAACACATCAAAGGACAAGGTACCCTTGATTGTTCCTCGTCACCCGAGGCTAAAAATCAAACGACAGCATGATAATTTTAATTTAGCCTACAGGGATGTCATGTAGGAAGACGAGAAATTCATCCTCTTTGCCAAGTAGTTTGTTTTAAATGCTGGTGATACGTGCAGGAGGATAAGAGGAAGTATTGAGCATGAGCTTGCCAGTATCAGAGCTTGCTACTGATGCAGAGGAGCTGGCAGGCCCTCGGCTTGTTGGGGGGCCTTGACGGGCCTTAGAGGACCTATTCGGGCGGTTTGAGGAAGTGTCTAAAATGCACGGATCTTTTCAGAGTTCAGCGCGAGTCGCGAACTCAAGAGTCCGCTTCGCAAGTGAGGAGAGTGTGGGAATACCAAGTGACAACATGATGTCCAGTAACCCGAACCAAAGAAGCATTCCAAAGAGAACCATCAAGTTTCTGAAGGCATCTAAGTAAACCCCTCCGAAGAGTAACTGCTAGACACATAGCCCGACCCACGGAGAGCCTCCAAAGAGAGGCCGTGAGTCATACCTGGCCATGATTCCCTTTCGGGACTACCCCGCATCTTGTCTTGGTTCGTGCAAGAATATACGTGCAAGAACATTCATGCAATATATGTTGTGCCTCGACCACAAGACGATGACTTGAGCAAGGTAAGCAACTGCTCATCTTTGGTTGTGATATGACCAGGCCTCAACCCAGAGCCTCAACTGATTAGACCTGAGAGCTAGCATTCAGAAAGCTCGCATTGGCAGCACTGCAGTGTTACCACGATCTCTGATAGTCGCTCTCCCCCAAATATGGTTCGCTGCTGCTGCAGCTCCTGCCAACGGCTCGACGCTCTCAAGGCAGCCGGTTGGCGCAGGCGTGGCTCATGACAAGAGGGTGGTACTTGCAAAGCGTACTGCTTGCTGTGAAGGATGTTGTCCTTTCCTTATGGTTGGCCTCTCACAGCCATCGCCATGTTCTAGAAGAGCTTTTCCCCTGCTGGGGCGGCTCTGCCCCGCTAATAGCGCTTAAGGCGAACTCCTAGCGTAGCTAGGTTATTGTCGTCCGGTGAACTGGTTGGCTGGCCCTCTTGGGACCTCACCGGACCCAGTGGCCGACCTGGCCACGGGCGATGGGCTCCAGTACTCCATTCCATTTCGCCTCGCCACCCTTCTGTCGCGCCCATTCTACGGTGCTTTTGGGTAGTTAAGAAGAAGAAAGTGCTCGCCCATTGAGAATAGGGGCTGGAACAACCAGCCCGAAAAAGAATGAACAGAGTACGAGAAGGGGGCCAGGGGAAGCGCTAAGTAACAGAAACAAAGCTGCTACGAGACACTCAGTAACCCCTGCTAAGCAGCCGCAGATCAGAGATGCTGGGCTCCTGGAAGTGGGTCCCCTGGCCAGAGCCAGGTAGTTAAGGTGCCTTGCAGATGGCCTTCCACCGTTGCGCCTTGAACACTCTTTTGGCGGTAGTCGCCGCACGTGGATTTTGGCCCTTGTCGTTGCTGTTGTTGCCCTTGTCATGCGAGATGGCGTCGATTGCGCAATGGCGTCGATAGGTCTAGAATAAAGACAAACACTGATGTGCTAGACTACACATGTAACAGACCGAATGGAATTGTCGATCCCGTTGGCCAGGCTGAAGGAAAACAGTCCAACAAGAGGTCAACTTTGAGGATTGTCAACAGTCCCACAAAATAAGAAGGAAGTACAGAATTGTCCAAATCAGAACCTGTAGTTGCAAGTGAAAGTAGGATGGACCGTCTACTGAGTTGACTCTATCCAGTATCCAATGCAAGTAATAGAAGAAGCGCAAACACAAGTAAATGTGCAGTCCCTTGTCCACAAGCTCGTCACTTGTGCAAGGTCAGTGAATGCAATCGATGATAGGGCTACAAGGCCTCAGTGCACAGCCTTGACTGATGCAACCTGAGAACTAGTGCTCAACCTGATGTAGCTTGCGACACGCAGCTCAATACTCGAGGCTGCTCACCACAGAATCACCACGACTTCTCGCAGTCGCGCCGCGGGTCCGTGCTAAGGTTGACTAGCTGCTGCGGCTCCTGCCCTAGGCTCTACGCTTCTATGGCGCGGCGTTGGCGCAGGCGTGGCTCGCGGCAAGAGGGTCAGACTTGCAAAGCGGACTGCTTTTGCAAGGGCTGCTCGCCCCGACTTGGGCCGGGCGCGGCGAAACCCTAGCGCTACCTGATAGGCCACAGGTGCGGCCGTTGGCTACGCTGGTTGGCTAAGCTGGATGGTCGGCTGTCGTGGGCCGTCATCTGTCGCAGGGGCTGGCTCGACCGTAGGATGGTCATCTTCAGCCGTCACGATCGCCCCGCCACCGCTCTCTGTAGCGCCCACCTTCACGGTCTTGTGGGTGGTCGAGGTACCTTCAGATGGGCTTCCCTCGTTGCGCCTCGAACGGTCTTCTGACGGTCGGCGTCGCGTGTGGGCCTGGGCCCTTGTAGTCGCTCCGTTGTTGTTGTCGCCCGCATTTGATGAGCGGTCGATGTTGTTGTTGTCGTCCGCATTGAGGAGCGGTCGATGTCGTTGGTGTCGCCAAGAGAGAGGATCAAAGATGGGTGGTCCTCCATTGTTAGCGTGAATCACACACAAAAGTGTATGACCCAGCCTAGGAGCCACATAGGGAGAAAAGTGGTCCTTCATCCTCAGCGTGAATCACCCACCGAAGTGAATGAGTCAGCCTAGTAAGGCCACGAGTGAAGCCCAGTCAGCTGTCCTAGTCAAATCGACACAAATAGGCAGTCGACAGGATATAGCACGACACCCTCCCACATCCTACCAGCGACGCTGTGTAAGTTTTTGTTCTCGAGGCTGGATTCCATCCTGCTACCTAGGTTCTGATGACGGGCATCCATGCCGGTCAATCAGAATGGGCGAAGCGGGAAGCCATACGTGAAGCGTCTGGATATTGGTGCCACTCAACCCCTTGGAGCGGCGGGCCTCACCTCCTCGACACCGTACTGTTTGACGGTATCCCATCGGGGGGACCCACGCCGACTGTGCCTGGCTGGGCGACATATTATGCGGAAGAAAGGAGCGGCACTGTAAAGACCACCCCCAGGGACTACCTCTATCCGTGCGCTATGGACATTCATGGCGGCTTCGGTGCCAAGTGGTCCTCCCTCTTCCATCGCCTGGCCCACCTGGTCGACATGCGCTTCGTCGTCGGACCTGTAGCTTAGGGCATACAAGCTTTTCTGCAAGCATTGGTTGCTTATTACTAAATGCGACTCTCGCTGGATATGCAGCGTTCTCAGGCGCTCTGGCCATACATCAGCGGTGCTGGGCGCGCACCAAGCCAGGCCACTGGCTTGCGGGGTGGTGCTCCGGCGCCCCAAAAATATCAAGTCTGGCAGATGTGTGTGCTGACTCGTGGGCACTGGGGTCCCATTCAGTTGTAGTTTCGTTACCTTGAGCTCTAGTTGGATACATCTTCTACTTCTCCTAACACAGTGTACTGGCTTGCTTTGGCCTCCCTCTCGTTCCAGGCTCACTGTGCGCCTTCCCTCTGTTGTCTACCAATTCTGTTGAGCGGTTGCCTCGACCTTGTTCTAAACGAGGTCCTCCGTCCCCGACTGAGTCACACTGGAAAGAGACAGCTTCTCCAAGGCACTGGCTGTGGGAGGCCAGCTCAAAAGAAGTGAAGAAATGCTGGAAGGACGAAACACGTTGTGAATTCTGCGGATGAGCGGTCAAAAGTCTATAGTCAGCAAATGCAAGTGGAGTATTCACTGGTCGTCGCCCTTGCAAAGTGTACTCAGCATAAGATATCTACGTGTCAAGCTAGGTCAGCCTTCTGAGTTAGATGGACGTCAGTCAGTATAAGACGGAATAGGTATGTAATGACATCACTCAGTGGACATGTGCAGGCGCCGACTTGCAGCATATCTGCCCTCGCCTCGCATGGCACTCTCTACTGATTCCCATGAGGCTCTCCCGCTGGCAGTTGTCATGCGTCAAGGACCCCTCGTCATCACCAGGCGACCCTGTCCCAAAAGGCTCACCCCAAAGGAGGCCCTCCTGCCCGTTCCCACCACGCCAGTGCATACCCACTTCGCTCTCCTCCTGTGTACTTAGCGGTGGCCGCGACCAGCGCATCTTTGGCAGGTGATGAGCGGCGGAAGCACAGGCGTGGCTGCACATGGCACGCCTTCCAAAGTAGGCGCAGCGCGCATGACACGAAGAGGACTGCCGAGCCGAGCCAAAATCCACTGTTCATGCAGGAGGCAGAGAGAGTGCAGAGGATGGGGCTACACAAGGCGAAGCGCTAGGCGTGGAGGGGCAAGGAGCAGTGCAGGAGCACGGCTGGGAGGGGGGCTGGACGGCACTCGAGCGAGCATGGACGAGCGGGACGTGCGATGCCGGTGGGCCGGGGGGGCGAGGGAGGGGCCAGGGGCGAACGTGGTGCGGGGGTGGCAGGGCCCTGTCCCAAGGGGGCCTGCCGCGCCGCCTGCCTGGCGGGTGAGAGCCGGGCGGGCAGCGCGCCGCCAGCAGAGCGGAGCCGGAAGCACGTGAGGGCCCTCGGCGGGGCGGGTGGCGCCGGGGGCGGGTCGGGACGGGCACGAGGGGGCGGGCCCCCTCCTTCCGGCAGAACCAGTAGTAAGCTCTTCCAAAGGCCTGGAAGCCTTTTTCCAGTTCACGGCAATGCCTGTGGGAGGCCAGCCCCGCCCAAAATGCACACACGGCTCGGGCCGCGGTCGTCCGCCCTCCCGTCCGCCCTGGTACGGCCTGGTGGGCTGGCGTATCACAGCGGTCCATGGCCCACACGCCTTGCACCTGCGTGCTGACCTTGCTCTCGCGACAGCCTCTGGCTTTCGTCATGGGGATTGTTCTCCGGCAGCTTGTCTGTCAGATTTGAGGCTCCTCACTCGTCGTTATTGAGTGGTTCATACTACGCCAGTACTGAGCTAGCGCTTTTTCCCCCTTCGTACTTTGGCCTCTTCGACCCTTGTCAGTAATTTTCGGGCTGGCTTCTCACAGCCCTTTCCCCCATTGGGACAGCCACTTCGGCCTATCACAAGGGGATGCCTTCGGACCTTGTCAATTGTCTCTCGGGCTGGCTGTTCACAGCCCCCGCCCCCTATGGGAGAGCCACTTTCCATAGCCATATTTCTCAAAAGCATTGCCTCACTTCGAAATTGCTGTTCCTTCCGAAGCCAGCTCACAAGGTGGGCACGCGCGCTACCAAGAAAGCGCTCTCTTGGATGCAAGAGAGGGGCTGTGAGAGGCCAGCCCAAGCCCAAAAGTCAAAAGCTCTCCAAAATTACGGCAATGGCAACTGAGTGCACAAGGGTCGGAGAGGAAGTAAGTGGTTGTCCTGAAGGGGGCAAGGCCTGTGAATAGCCAGCCCGTAAAGTGACGAGGTCCGGATTGGCCATAAGCGCTTCCGCAAAGCTTGCCCGGTAGGATAACCACTTGGCAAACTCTGGTGAGGAGCCGTGAATGAGAATGATTAGCAAGCGGAGAGGAACCCCTTGACGGAAGGGAATGCTCCTGATAGAGTTGGCAGCTACAGCACGACGGAGAGGAGGTCGAAGAGTCGCGGTGCGACTGCGCAAGCGGCTTGTGGCCCTAGTGCGCAGCAACAGAAGAAAGAAGCAGGCCCGAGTGGGGCCGGCAGGGCCGCCAGGAGGCCGCCCGCGGCCAGGGCGAGCGGAGCTCGGAGGTGGGGGAGGTCCACCGCAGTCGACGGACGGGGCGCGGCGGCGGTGGCGGCGGCGGTGGCGGCGGCCGGGCGCGAGGCACTGATGATGGGCGCCGCGGCTGCACGGGGGGGGGG
>WELB01000198.1:247271-260308 GCA_009602725.1 Spirogloea muscicola
TCCCTGCCCCCTCCCCACATCTCCATCTCACCTGCTGCCCCCCTTCCTCGCCTCCCCCGCAGGTGATGAGCGCCGAGGTGGTGGCCAGCAACCCGTACAGCCGGCTGATGGCGCTGCAGCGCATGGGCATCGTCGCCAACTACCAGGCCATCCGCAACTTCTCCGTCGCCGTCGTCGGCGTCGGCGGCGTCGGCAGCGTGGCCGCCGAGATGCTGACGCGCTGCGGCATCGGCCGCCTCCTGCTCTACGACTACGACACCGTGGAGCTGGCCAACATGAACCGCCTCTTCTTCCGCCCCGACCAGGCACGCGCACCACCCGCCCGCATCACCCACGGGGGCACCTGCCCCGAGCTCTCTTCACATTGTGCCCTTCGGGGGGGACCCCGAGAGCCCAGAGTTCCAGGAAGAGTCTTGAGCGCCTCGAGCCTCGAGCCTGGAGCCCCGCGCTCCGAGCTCCGAGCACCAAGCCGCTCGAGCCCTAGCTTTGAAGCGGGAGCGCACGACGCCCGAGCTCACAGCTGGCTTCCCTGCACCTGGACAAGTGAATGCTAAACAGGTCCCCAACAGTGGGTCTGCTCCCAAATGCCACAGAGCCCCGGAACGTGGAAGCCTGAGAGCCCAAAGATCTGAGCCTGGGGCCTGAGCCCTGAACCCTGCGCCCTGCTCCCTGCTCCTGCCCTCCAAACGCCTCCCCGCGTCTCCGACAGCAAGCGCGGGCCTGACATTTGTCCGCATTCGCGTCCAAGAGCAGGCCGGTATGACCAAGACCGACGCTGCTGTCCAGACGCTCTCTGGCATCAACCCTGACGTCGTGCTCGAGGTACGTCGGCCATCAGTTTGCGTCACAGCATGTTAGCTGATTGCGTGCTCTGCTGGCTCCTCTCGCGCCTCAGCACTGACAGTCAAGGGCTGCTACGAATGTAGAGCTTCACTCTCAACATCACGACCGTTGATGGCTTCGAGGCCTTCATGAGCAGCCTCAAAGCGGCACCCGGCGTGGACCTCGTGCTTTCCTGCGTCGATAACTACGAAGCTCGCATGGTCGTCAACCAGGTCCTTCCTCCATTGCACAGTCAAGCAGCCAACAGTGATGACTTGGCATCCCGTCGAACGCACAGGCATCCTGACAATCCTGCGGCAACCCTTCGGTGGAGCTTGCATTGCAGGCCTGCAATGAGCTGGGCCAGACGTGGATGGAGTCAGGTACACCACTGTCACAGCCCTACACAGTCCTGCACTAGACGTCCTGGACTGCGGCGCGGAGCGTAGAGGAGGTGACGACCTGCTTCTGCGTTGACTTCGCTTTGTGACAGGTGTGTCTGAAGATGCCGTGTCGGGCCATGTGCAGCTGCTGATTCCAGGAGAGACTGCCTGCTTTGCCTGTGCGCCCCCGCTGGTCAGCACTCCTCCGACACAGTTGCAGTGGCACTGGAGCTTCTTGCCTCCATCTTGTTGGGTTGCCGCTGTGCTGCTGGCCCCCGCCTGCTCATGGGATGCCCCGCTTTGTGCAGGTGGTTGCGACTGGCGTCGACGAGCGCACGCTCAAGCGTGAGGGCGTTTGTGCCGCATCGCTGCCGACCACCATGGTGAGCTGGCCGTGATGCGCGAAGTCTGCGCCTGCAGCTCCTCAGATGCTGTTTGTGCCAGCACTGAGCAAAGCGGAGCCCTGCCGGCACAATCGTTGTGCAGGGCATAGTGGCAGGCCTCTTGGTGCAAAGTGCCCTCAAGCATCTGCTCGGGTTTGGGACGGTGTCGGCCTATGTGGGGTACAACGCCTTGAAGGACTTCTTCCCCACCATGGTCTTGCGACCTAACGAGCAGTGCACAAACGACGCCTGCAGGCTGCGGCAGGCAGAGCATGCAGCCGGAGCCCCCCAGCGTGAGGCAGCTGCGGCACTGGGCCGTGCTGCGGAGCAGGCTGAGCAGGACTTGTCGATACCCCTCCACACAGACAACGAGTGGAATATCAGGTCTTGTCAACGTCATGCTCCACTTGTCAGTGGAGCAGGCCCCAGCTTTTTCCAACTCCGGTCTAATCGACCACCCAGGTCATTGCGTGCAGTGTGGGCGTTGATGATGGACTGCAAACAGAGGGGACGACTCAAAGGCCCTCCTCTTCGGCAGGTACCGCAAGATCCTCTGTCACATACATGTCATTTAGTCGCCCATGAAGCCAAAGTTGCCAGCACTCTGCTGACTTCCTTGTTGCGCTTCCGCTGGGTCCCAGGTGCGGAGGAGCTGCCCGAGGGCTTGCAGCGAGACCTGCCCAGAGCCAAGCAGGTTGATGCTCACGACCTGAAACTGCAGGCCATATCTGCAGATGACGACACAGATCTGGATGATCTTCAACAACGCTTGGCTGCTCTGGGTACTCAGTAGCTAGGCTTGAAAAGGAGCCGACTCGCATGAGCTGGATCCACCAGCGAGAAGTGGCCTTTCCAGTGCGAGAGGACCGACCATTGTTTTTGCATTTCAGAAAGTACCCCCTCGTCCTAAGCTACAAGGATGTCTGCAGCTGCTGCTGGGGTTGCCCCTCCCTGTCTGCCAGGTCTCTGCCTCGTTTCTTTTCTGCCTGACAGTTGGGCCGTCAGAGACTGCTGTCTAAGTGTAGCACACATTCTGCTATGCTTTCTTCTCGTGTAATATTCCAGGTCAGCTTGATGCGAGGCCATGAAGGTATTGATGTACTGCTTGCAATACAATATCGACCAACCTTAGATTGCTTCACTACACCCCATTCAGAATGGCAGCAGTAACTGCAAACTGCGACTACAACCGTGAAAGAGCCTGCAAGATCAGTAAGGCGCGCACTGAAGCGCACATCCTGTACAAGTCTGCAAATCTCACTGGTCACAAAAGAAGACCACCACTCTATGGTGGTTGGAGTTGCACTCATGTGGTGGCAGAGCACCAGAACTGCTCCCAATCTATGGGAAAGCAGTCCAAGGTACTAAGCACAAAGAGGCAACTCCAAACTATGAAATCAGTCAGTTGGAGCATATTTCACTCCTTACAAGACTAGCACCTTAACACCAATCTATGGTGGTTGAAGGTGCACTACTAGAGGTGACAAAGCACCAAAATCTGATCCCAATCTATGGGACAAGCACTACAAGATACTCAGTAGCACAAGGAGGCACAATCTCCATGTCACAAACAACAGTGCAGACGATGAAGAATTGCACAAACCCGAGCAATGAAGCACAACAATGAGCATTTTGGTAATCAAGCAGCCAAGGCCACCTTTGAGTCCATACGACTTGCGGGTACGCCGTTGAAAGACTCCTCTTCATCGCTCGTCTTAGCCAGCTTCGGATTACTCAGGGCCTTCAGCAGCTTTGCTCGCCCATGGATGCTGAGAAGCTCGGATCTTGCATCCAGCCACTCTTTCCAGACCTGCATCAGGGAACACGGTTGCTCACTCTTTGTTAAGTGAGCTAGGATTGGCGTGCCAACACAGCCACACTGCAATGCGCCTCAAGCCTCTCCAGTGGAGCAGTTGCTTGCCTGCAGCTGCCTTGTAGCCAAATGGCGCAGGAGCGTGTGGCCTGATCGAAGAAGATGCGACCGTAGGAACCCTGCGAGCACTTCGAGGTCTTGCAGATTGCCCAAAGTGTCCTGCATGTGCTTCAGCTGCTTCAGCTCCCGGCTGTAGCGTGGATGCCCATTGTATAGGTCACCTAGCAGCTCCATTACATATCGCAGTTCTGCAGATTACCCCAGGCACGATAAGTATGAATGCGATTGTAGAGGTTGTTAATGCCCCAGCAAAAGTCTCTAAGTCTTGGTGCCAATGCAAGGACACACATAATAGTATCTCTGAGCCCAAGGAAACAACTGAGAAGGATCAACACTGCAGCTCCGAAGCTGCTGAAAGGGGCTAGAGGAAACCTCGCATGTGTTTACGAAGGTCATGCACTGCACTGCTTCGAGCCGTGCTTATATGCACTCCATGACCCTTGGCAGTGTTCTTCGTGTCACTTATATTATCCGATTTACCCTTCCCCCTCTCTGACTTGATCTCAAGGTCTGACCAGTAAGAGCACCAAGTACATTAGCTAAGGTGATGAACTCAGTATGATCTGATGACAAAACTGAAGCACCAATCTGCAAGCTGGCTGCACCTACCTCTGCACACATGCTCACAGTGCATCCATATGCGACTGCTATTGGACTATCATCCTACTTAAGACGGCAGTTTGTTTCAAACGAGAAGTGCAGTGTACCATCTATCCGCCAGGCTGGATGCAGAAGCATGGAAGTGACATAAGGCATGACCAGCGAGGGCACAGCTAGCCCGGCCATCTCCTCTGTCAAAATCTTGGCTTTCTTCTTGAATGCAGGTGTCATCACCCAGTCCTGCAACAAAGCCACCCTGCTTGTCGGTGCTCTTGATAACAGAAGCATGTACAAATGCCAGCCACCTACATCTGATTAAAGTAGCAGCCTGCCAATGAGCTGTCCCTCGCAGGTTGTGAACGCCAGGTGAGGCTTCATGCAGTGCTGGCTCACCTCAAGTGTTTCTAGCAGTTTGCTTGTACGTCTGCCATGTAGCACGCGCATAACGTCTCGAATGGCCTGCTCCCTGTGCTCCGAGAGGACGTTGCGTGCAGACTCAACAGCTTCTGTATCTTTCTCAGAGAACTCTCCTCCTACGACGGCTTCTTCCAATGTCGCCTATGAGACAACAACCCATTCAGCGCAGCAGTGAGTCGAAGATGCTGCTTCAATGCTTGGCCAACAATCAGAAGTTTGCAATACCAGCCCCCGTCTGGCCGCCACATGCGAAACTGCTGCAGCCTGATTGTCTTTCCAAACGGCCACTGCAACAAGGTGCAGCATTTCTGGAAGCAAAGGGCCCACGCCGTCAATGGCATGCTCAGCCGTGCACCTGCATGACATCGGCGTCGCGCAGAGTCCCGAGCACCCGAAGAACGCGGGAGATGTGCTTCGCCTGTCCTCCTTTGGGTAAGTCTGGCAATGGAGACACGGACAGCCGGGTCAACGGGGAAGGATATGAGGGGCAGGTTCCTGGCTCAAAGAGTGAGCTTGATGTCCGTACGTCAGAGCAGGCGGTGACATGAAGATGGCACAGGGGGTGCTGGTGAGGAGGCCAACCGAGGAACGGGCCAAAGAGGTGCACGGAGGTCCTGAGACGCCGGAGGGCCACGCGCAGGTCGTGTATGACCTCCTCGTTCTGCCACCAAGGCGGCCTCGTAGCGCCCCAGCGCGGCGCGTGTGAGGAGTGGCGTGCGGCACCCAGCTTGGGCGGAGAGGCTGGAGTCGCAGGGCTGGTTGCATCACAGGCGCAAGGCTGCAGCAGAGCGGCCGAGGGTGCTCACCCGAGCGTCGTCGAGGAGGGCCACCTGCTGGCTGCCGAGGCGCTGGTTGTCGCCGATGCAGGCGCAGGCGAGGTGCTTGAGGGGCAGGTGGTGCGGCGAGAGAGCGGGCGGGCCGGCAGGGGAGGGCGCGGAGGCGGCGAGCGCGCGGAGGGCGAGGGCGCGGGGAGCGCGGAGGGCGGGCGGTGGAGGGGCGGCCGCGGGGGAGCCCAGGCGCGCCGCGGCGGCGGCGGCGGCGGCGGCCATGGGGGCGGCGGCGGCCATGGGGGCGGCGGCGGCCATGGGGCGGCCGGCGGCCAAGGGGGCGGCGGACTGGCGGAGCGCGCTAAGGCGATGGGCGAGCCCTTTGTTCATTCTTTTTTGGGCTGGCTTTTCCAGCCCCTATCCTCACTTTGTCACTTTGCTGTAGAGTATGTAGGTCTTCAGATGTGCTTGCCTTTGTACTTGGCCTTTGGCCTTCGTTTGTTTCAAATACACGAAATTCTCTATCCTCAATGGGCGAGCGCTTTCTTTCTTCTGAAGGCGCGCGCTGGTACTGATGCAGAAAAGGGGGGGGGCGGCTGGGAGGAAACCGGCCGAGTGCATGCGGAGGGAAGGATCTCCCAACGAGCAAGTGGCTCGTCTCCCAACGAGGGCAAGGGCTGTGAACAGCCAGCTCGCAAGGAAACACCGGAATGAGAGAAGGCGCGCGGGGCGCATGAAATGAAAGGAGAGAGAAGGCGCGCGGGGCGCATGAATTGAAAGGGAGGCCAATTCATTGTCCAGGCAGAGTCTAGTGCAAAGTAAACGTGGCCACATAATATAGAGAAAAGCGCGGCCGAATTGACTGGTGGCTGGGAGAAGCCAGCCCAAAAGGAATGGACAAGGTCAAGAGGAGCCGAATGGCGCAGAAAGCAGGGGACGAAGTGCTAAGCGACAAGGAGCAATAATATGGAGACCTAAACGAAGGTGCCTAAGGTGACATCAGTACCCACGAGTGAGCACAAACAAATCTGACAAGCTAACTTGGGGAGCTGGAGCGGCGCCACGAAAGCCGGAGGCCTGACTTGGAGCTCGTCCTGCACGTTGATGAAGAGCCAATGCTTGCGAGCGCTGCAAACTAAGCGAGAGCCGCATTCTATAATATGCAACTAGGGCCTGCGGAATGCTGGAGTGGCCCAAGCTGCACCCCCGACTTTGACGACGCGCATCAACCAGCCGGGCCAGATGCTGGATCAGGGAGGACCATTTTACGCCGTAGCCTCCGTAGATATCCATAGCACACGGATAAAGATGGTCCCCTCGGCGATGGTCCTGGTAGTGCCGCTCCTTCTCGCGCTCCGCGCTGGACGTGGCCCAGCCAGACACGGTTGACGTGCGTGCGCCAGCCTTGTATGCGTCGATCAGTACCACGTCCAGGAGCAGACGAGGCCCACCGCCCCGGGGGGTGGCGACCACGTCCAGACGCCGCACGTATGGCACGTACGAGAGAGGCAGCCCGCCAGACGGCACTCCCGCTGCGGTCAACGAGGCGCCGCCCCTGCCCCGCTTCCCCCGGCGGCTCCGCCCCCGCATGCTGAGCTGCGCCACCAAGCGCCCCCCTCCCGCCCCTCCGGCGCTAAACGGTCGCTCCGCAGTCACTTGGCAGCACTGCTCGGTTTCCGGGTCCGACGCCTTTCCTGACGCAGCTACTGGCCCGGCAGGCCATCGAGCCGCGGCCGTGTCTGCCAGGCTTCAATGCTGCCGGCTCCCTCGCCCAGGTATTCCGCATGAGGCTGGCGGTCTCGCTCCGGCGCTCTTGCAGCGAGCTACTCAGACCTGATGTTGCTCACTCGCGGATACTGAGCTTCCCTCTGCATTGTCTTGTGTTTTGTAGTGCAGTTTTTATCCGGCTCCTCTTTCTTTGGCTTTGGACATCGTCCATTCTTTTTGGGCTGGCTTTGCAAGCCCTCTTCTTTGTGAGCGAGCACTTTCTTTTGCTCTCGCTGTCCACACACGCGCCGGCCGCGCTAGGGCTGCTGCCTCAGGGCCTCGACGGAGTGCCGCTTTTCCTGCTTCGAGCTATTCTGTTGTTGCTCACTCGTGGATAGATACTGAGCATCACATCTGCATCATTACGTGTCCTGGTGTGTATATTCCCTTTTTCGGCACCGTTTTGTTGCCTTTGTGGCCTGCGGATATTGTCCATTCTTTTCGGGCTGGCTTTGCTAGCCCCTCTCTTTCAATGGGCGAGCCATTTATTTCCTGGAAGCGTCCTTCTCGTCGTGCCTTAGCTGCAGCCTCTGCAGTTGTTGTCTTTGCTCATTATTTCTCTGGGCTGGCCTCTCCCAGCACTCACGACCTGCTCCGCAATGCCATATACGGCATCTTCACGGAGGCTGGTTACACAGTGGCACTGAAAAACTCCAGTGTCATGCCTCTGACAGCTGGGGCGGATGGCCGCCTTCACACTCGGCGCGCCGATCTCGTCGCCAGCTCGCTGGGCGGGGGGCCCCGGCTCATGGCCGACGTCGTCACCACCAACTGCGTCGATTGCAGGCGCGCCCATCGCTCGTCGGAGGAGGCGGGCTTCGCTGTCCGTCAAGCAGAGGGCGTCAAGGAGAGTAAATCCCGCGATCACCCAGCGGGGGACGAGTTGTCCCGCTCGCCGTCGATGTCCATGGAGCGTTTGGGACTCGGTGGCTCGACCTCCTGCAGCACCTTGCGAGGCGTGCAGTGGCCCGCCGCCAAGGGCAGCAGAGCGAGCAGCCCGGCTTCAAATGCCGCCGGTCGCTTGCTCAAGTGTTCAGGATGCACCGAGCCGTCTCCCTGCAGAGGTCCCTCGCCTTCGCCGTCCACCTGCGTGCAGGCCGCGCCTTGGCTGCTGCCTCCGGGTTCCGTCAGGGCGACGTCTTTCCGCCCTCTATCTACGATGACCTGCACTTGCTGCCCAGAGGTCACTGAGAGTCTCCTTTCTGACGTCTTAGCGCTTAGTATCTTGTTTCTTGCGCCCTCTGACCCTTCCAGACCTTGTCCAACCTTTTGGGCTGGCTTCTCACAGCCACTGCTGTCAATCTGGAAGCGATCTTCTCCCAGCCACCGCCCTTTGTCTGGAAGCGTCTTCCTTCTGCAGCCTCGGCAGCCTGAACGGGCCGGATGGCGCCAAAAGCAGGTTACCAGTCTCCAAGACGTCAGCAAGTGAGCTCTCAACCCCCCCTTCTATGGACACCTGTATGCATCTGGCTGGCATTTCACAGCCGATTCTTTCATATCAGCAGCCGCTGTCTCCCTTCTCACGAAAAGGTCGAGGTCGAGGTCGGATGACCAATACGTGGCGGAGGTCGCCGGGCGCCCAGCCGCCACACCAGCAGCACGTGCGGAGATTTGGCGGAAACGTGCGACAGCGGAGCGCCAGCTCGGCGCTCCGCCTGCCGCAAGGCGGGAGCAGGTGCGCGCCGCGGTGGTGGACGAGAAGAGAAGCAAGGCAACTGCTCCCACTCCCATTGCTTGCGACTGGCTTACCGAGCGCAGGCGGCCCGGGCAGGGCGGGCGCGCCCGCTCTGGACGCCGCCGGCGGTGGCACGCGGACGCGCAAGCGCAAGGCCACTGCGAGTATGCTGCACGAGCACTGCCGGCTGCAGAGATTCCGCAGCCACTTGCGACCTGCCTTCTTCGTCGCAACCTCCAACCTGCAAGCTCGCGCTGCGAGGAGAACAACAGCGGCAGTGCGTCAACGCTGGCGCTCGCATGGGGGTGCAATCAGCAACTGCGGGTGGCTGCCACAAGCGCTGCACCGCGTACGCCGAGGGCATAGCGGGCACGCCGCCAAACAAGCCCGCCATGAGTTGCTGACTCATCCTGTGCCTGCAGGGACTTTGCAGGCGGCTGGACCGGCATTCAGTTGCACCGCCGATTCCTGAACGCGAGCAAACAGCACTGCCGCTCTCCCAGGTATGTTTGCACGCGTTGTGTCGACAGTGTGCAAGCTTTGCGAGCGTGCCAAGTCATGCCCGCCCGTCCGTTGCTGAGCCAACTTGTGGCTGGATGGACTTTGCAGGCGGCTGGACCGGCCTTCAGTTGCACCGCCGATCCTGAACTCACGCAAAGAGCTCTGTCGCTCTCCCAGGTATGTTTGCACGCGTTGTGTCGACAGTGTGCAAGCTTTGCGAGCGTGCCAAGTCATGCCCGCCCGTCCGTTGCTGAGCCAACTTGTGGCAGGATGGATTTTGCAGGCGGGTGGACCAGCGTTCAATTGCACCGCCGATTCCTGAACTCAAGCAAAGAGCACTGCCGCTCTTCCAGGTACTATTGCACGCATTGTGTCGACAATTTGCAAGCTTTGCGGGCGTGCCGAGTCATGCCCGCCCGTCCGTTGCTGAGCCAACTTGTGGCTGGATGGATTTTGCAGGCGGCTGGACCGGCCTTCAGTTGCACCGCCGATTCCTGAAGCGAACTCACGCAAAGAGCACTGCCATTCTCCCAGGTACTATTGCACGCATTGTGTCAACAGTTTGCAAGCTTTGCGGGCGTGCCAAGTCACATGCCGGTTGCGAGTGAGCTGGGACAAGTTTGAGGATTGTGAAAGTTCGCATACAATCCTCAGCTGTAAACTTCTCCATCGTCTGCTTGTGCAGACATGGAGCAAGAAGGGATTGTGATAGCACTCCTGGTGGTGCTAATGGTGTTCATCTTCTTAGACGTCAACATCGCCCTTGACGAGGAGTTGACATTGCTCATTTGGGAGCAAGAGAGGAAGGCGTCTGAGCACCAAGCAAAGAGAAGACGTCTTTGGTCCCACGAAAGGTCAACAACTTACGCCCACACTCTGATGCATAGTTACGATGAGGGCTTATTCAAATCTCGAGTAAGAGTGTCACGACACACCTTCCAAATACTATGTCAAAAACTGGGGCCCTCATTACAACGCCATGACACCAATATGCGGAAGGTGGTGCCAGTGGAGGTGCGCATACTAGTCACACTCCATCGTCTTGCAAGCGGGAGTTATCTCAACGTGATCGCTGACCTTTTTGGTCTAGGAACGTCCACGACATGCAAGATTGATTATGGAGGTCTTGGAGGCCATCGAGAAGGAGCTACTCCCATTGTACGTGCGATGGCCCACACGTGAACAGATGGCAGGCATCGCTGCAGACTTTGAGGAGCTGAGGGGAATACCGTGCATCATGGGAGCTGTGGACGGCAGCCACCTCTCCATCATCGGACCCAAGGAACATGCCCCAGGCGGGGGAGCGCACAGGCGGGGGGAGCGAGGAGAGAAGTGCGCGCAGAGAGGGCAGGCGGGCGTTTAGGGTTTAGGAGCCCCTCCCTCCTCCCTCCCTCCCTCTCCCTCCTCCCTCCTCATCGGACGCGGGGGGGCGCGCGTGTGCGTGGCAGCCGTCGATTGGCTCCGCCGCCATCCTCCCAAAGCGCGCGTCTCGTACCGGGGTCTACCCCGGTACGAAATCCGCGCGCTCCCCCCGCAAACGGCGAGCCACGGTGTCAAACGGGGGGCCAGAGTGGCAAACGGTGGGCCGCGTCATCGCTTCACGTGCGCTGGCGTGGAGGGGTGGATGACCGAGCGCCCGACCGCCAGTGAAACGGGTCTTTTCCACTCAGCGCGCGACACCTCAGCAACCCTAAACCCTAAACCTCGACCTCGACCCCGTCCCCGACCGCCGTGGGAACACTGCGCAATCACCGCTACTCTAGCAAGGGCAGGTCAGAAAACTGCACGACGGGAAAGCGTCGCCCTGACGGAAGAACCCGGAGGCAGCAGCCCAAGGCGCGGCCCTGCACGGCGCGCCTTGTCTGTTCGTTGCCGCCTGCCCGCACCCCCACGCCCCTCCGCGTTCCTCCCCGCCCGCCGCCATGGCTCTCACGTTCTACTACTCCCCCATGTCCACCGCCAGCATCACCGCCGACGTACTGGCCGAGCTCGGCACGCCCTGCGACCGCGTGCAGCTGAACATCCAGGCCGGCGACACCCGCAAGCCCGACTTCGTCCGCCTCAACCCCAACGGCCGCGTGCCCGTCATCGTGCACCACGGCACGCCCATCTGGGAGTCCGCCGCCATCACCATGTACCTCGGCGAGACCTTCGGCGTCGAGGCCGGCCTCTACCCCCCTCCGGGCCCCCGCCGCGGGGAAGCCATGAAGTGGATCGCCTGGGCCAACGTCACGCTGGCCGAGGCGGCCGGCCGCCTGTCTCACGCGCTCCCACCTGGCACCGGTGGGGCTGTCGAGCCCGGCTCCAGGGACGACCTTCCCAAGGAGCAGAACGCCGAGCCCAAGGCTCGAGAGGACCTCGACTCACGCCTCCGCATCCTGGAAACCGGCCTGGACGGCAGGCAGTTCTTGCTCGGGGACTACACCTTGGCTGACACGCACCTGCAAAGCCTGGTTGGCTGGCTAACGTTCATGAGCGTCGATCTCACCCCGTTTCCTAATGTGCAAGCTTGGCTCAAGCGCTGCCATGACCGGCCCGCGATCAAAGCAATGCAGGCTGCTGGCATGTGAGGCTGTCAGGGGAAGGCTAGCGGTCTGATCGACTGCAGGGCGTCCGGCTTGGATTACCTCCTTGCTTAATATCTGCTGTACCAAACACCTTCAATACTTATGGATTAGTCCATAGCCAAGGAAGGTCTTGCTTTGACAGACATGTTGCTCTTACTTTACATCCCTTCTGTGAACCTTGGCGTGCTCACGTGGCACATATACACATGTACGTATACAAGTGTAATTTCAATGCAACACTAGAGCTCCATGCACACATTGCCGAAGTATGTGAGCAAAACTTGGAACTAGGAAAGGAGTTGGTGGCTATGAAACATGAGCTTGTTACACTGAAAGCTGACAAAGAGCAGCTCAACAACATGACACTGCAGCAGATGCACCTCATGACACTGTGGTCTTTCAGTCTATCATTTCTGCTGCTGTGTTGCTAATAGGACTGTGAATGACTTTCTGTGAATGACAAAATGCGCTGGAATGAAAGCCTCTGTTCCCTTATTCATGACGATCACGTAATAACCCAGTAAATTCATTTCTGGGGCCTAGTGTTACAGCGAAGCAACTGCCAATAATGAAGAGGTATGCTGTAAGCTGTTGGCTGCTAGACCACGTAGTACAATCAAACATCCACAACAGAAGGTAACTAAGACGAGACAACTGGAGGTTTAGGGGTTTAGGGTTCAGTGTTTTAGGGGTGTAGGGTGTAGGGTTTGGGGTTTAGGGTTTAGGGTTTAGGGTTTAGGGTTTAGGGTTTAGGGTTTAGGGTTTAGGGTTTAGGGTTTAGGGTTTAGGGTTTAGGGTTTAGGGTTTAAGGGTTAAGGGTTAAGGGTTTAGGGTTAAGGGTNGGAGGGGCAGAGCCCCAGAAGTGGTTGCGAGGATGCAGAGCAAGGGGCCTGGGCGCCTGCGACCGTTACCAGAAGAGCAGCCCCCATCCGAGACCTCCGTGCATCCAGACCAACATCGGTAGGTGGGCAACGGCGGTCCTGCTACCGCAAGGACTGCGGGATCCGGCAGAGGTGGGAGGTGATGTCCGGGGGCCCACATTTGAGCGTGTGGTACTGCGCAGAGGCGCCGGCGTGGAGGATGCCGCCGGGGTCCAGCGGGTACCACTGCCCCGCCACCGGCTCCGCTGCGGCGCCGCCGCCGTCCATGCTCCCCGGGCCCGGCGCCGGCGGCGGCGCTCGTCACATGGTGCTCAATGCCGCGACGGCTACGCTCCTGGGGC
>WELB01000199.1:0-13218 GCA_009602725.1 Spirogloea muscicola
GGGGGGGATTAACGAGCTTTGCGGGATCTCGGCGCCACAGTGAGCCCGACGGCCGTGACGTACACCCCGCCCGGCTTGCGGCGTTGGGCTCTTCAGTTCGCACCTGCCAATGACCCCGCTCCCTGTTGCCATCGGTCAGCAGGGGGGTCCAGCAGGGTCCAGCTGCATTCCCTGTCCGTGCGCTCGAGACTGATTGACCTGTGATGCCATGCCTGGAGCGACCAGGATTCCCAGCCTACCCGACCGTGCTGGACGTCAACCAGATCATGGAGATTCTTCCCCACAGGTGAACCCCCCTTCTTCACACACGAGTAGGTCACGCTCAGAACCCCCGAGTCGTTTAACGGCAGGGGTCCCTGGCAAACACTGCGTCGTCAGCCTGGCACCCTCCAAGTCTGCCTCAGGACACTCACTCATCTAATTGACCAGGTCCACGTGATCGATAGAGCATGGCCATCAACAGACAGACAGGTTGTCGTTGTCTACAGAGCACGGCATCAGCTAAGCTCTCTGTAGAGCACACAGTTAGTAGAAGGTTTCCAAAAGATTGCAGTCGCTTCCTAGGAGATTACTGAAAAGTGGCAGTCACTCTACTACAATCTATCGAGTTGTTAGTTGCACTGTAAGAGCTTAGCTAACCATGTGCCTACATGTGTCTGACCTAGCTGCATTGCTATCATTTTGCAGATTCCCTTTCTTACTGGTTGACCGGGTGGTTGAGTATGAGCCTGGGAAATCAGCAGTTGCCATCAAGAATGTGACAATCAATGACAACTTCTTCCCTGGTCACTTTCCTGAACGGCCCATCATGCCCGGCGTTTTGCAGGTTGAGGTACGTGTATACAAGTTGGGGACCTTAGCAAATGTCCTTCATAATATCAAGAAGTAAAGACTCGTCAGACTAGTATTGAGGTTCAAATGAGAAAAGGCAATGAGCTGCATCTCTAAATACTGCCTAGAGACGCATGTAGTGAGTGAGTCCAAGTGAGTCCAGCTCTGCCAGGCTCCCCATTGGCTTCCTTTCAGAGACAAATAGGAAATGTCTCTGATGGCCGATGCCCTGGATGCAGGCCATGGCCCAAGTTGGTGGCATTGTCATGCTTCAACCCGATGTGGGCGGTTCCAAGTCGTCCTTCTTCTTTGCTGGTGTCGACGGCGTCCGCTTCCGAAGACCGGTGGTTGCGGGAGACACACTGGTCATGCGCATGACACTGGTGAAGCTGCAAAAGCGCTTTGGCATCTGCAAAATGCAGGGCAAAGCCTATGTAGGCGGCCAAGTGGTCTGTGAGGGCGAGTTTACCTTCGCCCTGGGGTAACTGTATGAGAGTGGCCTGTCAGCTGCGCAAGTCCAGGGCTGTGTTGCGGCCCTCGAGGTCATCTCTTGCTATTGATTGTCTAATCTGGCCAACAAGCGGCAGGCATCATTCTCAGGTTGCCCTTGGCCCACCATAAGGTTTGCCTTCATCCAGCATCACCCCAGGCACCTGCTGTATAACGAGCTTGGGTTGTACAAAGCATATCACCACGATCTTCACCTGCTTATTTTTCACAGCAGTATCAATATAACAAACATTATAGAAATTGATCAATTTCTCTCGTTAACCAGATATTCATAGGGGCTTCAGGCTTGAGCTGACATTGTGTCATTTCATCTGATATTGACTCCGGACAATGTCCCAAGGGCACATTAGCGCAAGAGACTCTTCATATTTAATAGCAGGCACAGCGATGTACATCCAAGGGTGCATGAAGAAACGAGTGATATACTGATACTTGCACGAGATTCTATCAAGCATCAAATTGAGGTCAGTAAGTTGGCCACTACGAGGTTGTGGCTGACTGATTGGACAAGTCCAGCCCAAAACAGTGGAGTCCTACTACAGGATCGGAAAAATTGTCCGAGCTCTGAAGTTAAATCAGTCATCTTTTGAGAGTATCGGAAAGAGGAGAAATGCATTCGGTATATCATTCCTGGGCAACGTGTCTGCCTTGCTCACACTACATACATTGACCTGATCAATTGGCTTGCAGGGTCATCAGGATAATGATGTACTGTACCCAAGCCACTGTGCCGACAAGGTAATGCGACCATAGTAAGATCGGCTGGCAACTTGCAAGTGCACCATGGTTGGCTGCCTCCCACGTCTTGGGGAAGCAGAGTATCCCACTGCACGAAGATAAAGTCAATCATAAGCGCGGGTATTGCTCTGAAGGATGTCCAGGTTGAGGCTTTGAAGTCTATTGAGCCTGTGAATCATTGCAGATGTATGTGCGCCGTGCATTGGTTTAGTCCAGATCTTAGTGATGGTTATGCTTGTCATCACAGCATCATAAGCACCGGCTCTTCCAGTCAGCAGACTGAAATGAGGACCTCCGCATGGACTTACAACTGAAATGGACGCATGGACAACTTGTATTGAAGACTAAATGCACGGGTCGCTTAATGACTTCGACAAAGCTGATGGCCCACCAGTTTTTGTCTTCGCAATGTTGTGAAAACACTACATCACTTAGCTTCTTAGCAAAGTGACGACCTCTACATCTCTCTATTTCTGGAAACCTGTGGGGTAGACGATTGAAGATCACCTTGACGTGATCCTCCAGAAGTTGGGGACCGCTCTTAGATCAGATGCCCTGTTACATTCCCTCCGTTTGAGCGTGCCAACGGTGCCGGTAACCTTACATGTCCGTAAATAGCTCCTGTTTGGGAGTGCCAAACGGTACCGGTGATTTTGCTCCACTGTATGTGTAGTTAAGTACGGTCCGAGGCCCCGGGCTTCGTACCGCGCGGGCACCGCCTCAGGAGGCGCCGCTTCGTGCTGCGCACAGGTCTCCTGGCCACGTATCCCCATTCGACCTTCCGGCCCTTCGGACCTTGTTCAGTATTCATGGGCTGGCCTTTCACAGCAAGTCTTGTAATGGAAGAGCTATTTCTTCTTCTGATCCCACTCGTCAGGCCCGCCCCTCCAGGGGTGGACCTTGGGGCTCTACCCTTGTAGGCTCTTGTCCGGGGGATAGTTTTCCGGCAGCTAGTCTATCGGGGTTTGAGGCTCCTTACTCGTAACTACTGAGTGGTCCATCCTCCCCCCATTCTGCCATAGCTGCTTCAGTGGCTCTCCTGGGCGCAAGGTCGCGGCCGCCGCAGCCGCCGCCGCCACCCCTCCTAAACCCCGGGCCGCCGCCGGCGCCACCGCCGGCGGCGCCCGCCATGGNCCGCCGTTGCTCCACCCGCGCGTTCTGGGCGCCGTCGCCGGAGCCGGAGCCCCGAGTACCCCCCGGCCAGGTTCGCTTGGGCGCAGCGTCTCCTCCTCCTCTCCGCCCTGGATTCCGTTACCACGCCACCTTCGTCGCAGTCCCCCCCTTCTTCCGCCTCCGTCATCCCCGCCTGAGGCGCCCGCGCGCACGCAGTGCCCAACCTGCCCGCGGGATGTCGCCACTCCTCGCGGTGTCACCATGCACCGGAAGCATTGCAAGGGGTATCCCTGCCCCGCCGGCGTGACGCCCGATGTGGCCGCCGCAGCATGCAACTCCATCGTCACGGTCCTGGCAGCCCCACCCCAGGAGCAGGCCACTGAGGAGCATATATCGCCTCCCGCCCAGCCGCCGTCCCCACTGCCGTCGCCGCCGCCGCCCGTCATCACCGTCGCCGCCACCGCGCCACCGCCCCCCCAGAGTCCACCCTCGCTGAGCCCGCCACCCGCCTCGACCTCGTCGCCGCTTCCCCCGCCTGAGCTGCCGCCTTCCCAGCCCTCCACCATCCCGCCTCTCGAGCCACCCTGCCCCCCGCCGTCGGCGCCTCGACGCCGCCTTCGTCACCTCCGCCTCCGCCTTCACCGATTGCACCAGCTCCACCACCCTCGCCCCCACCTCACTCGCCCGACTACCTGCTGTGCCAGTTCTGCAAGGCGACCTTCACTACGCGGTCAGTCCGGGCCAACCATGCGTGAACCTGTGAGAGCCGCAACAATCGTGCGGAGCAGACGCGGAGCGCCGCGGCTGTGGGTGGCCGTCGGTGCAGACCAGGCAGGCCAGTCCCCCCCACGCCTTCCCCTCCCTCGGCGCTGGCTGGCCGGCCTCGACCTGGCTGCCGTCCACCACCAGGCGGCCCTCCCGCTTGTGCACCATGTCCCCCGCTGGGTGCGCCCGCACATTCGTTGCGTGCTCCGCCCGGCAATGCAGCGGATTGTCCAAGACCACCGGGACGAGGCGGCCTGGAAGCTCTTCCAGGCCGCCAGTTCGGCGCGGGGCTGCGGAGCGGCGGTGAGGTAGTCGTGCACGGCGTACGGGCCGCCTTGGACCTGAACCCCGGATGGATGGCCTTGGCGGTAGATGTCCAGGATGCAATTAACAGGGCAGACCGGGATGTCATTGCAGAGGAGCTGAGGGCGGCCTTCCCCAGCCTCCTCCCCTTCTTTAGGCTGGGATATGGGCAGCCAAGCGACCTGCTGTGGCGGACAGGGCATGGGGTGGTGGAGGTCCTCCATTCCTCCACAGGCGCACGCCAAGGAGATCCGCTGGCTGGGCTCTACTGCGCGGTGGCTCACAACCGTGCGCTGCTGGCCACGGTCGCAGCTCATCGGGCGTCCACGCCCCCACGCATGCTGACGACGCAACGCTGGTGGGGCTGCCAGACGACGTCGCGGCAGCCTTTGGCACCCTCGAGGTGCAGCTAGGCGCGATTGGCTTGGGCATCTGCGCAGCCAAATGCAGTGCTTGGGCTCCCCAGGGCCTGCCAGCCCACCTGCGCTTGCCCTCGGGCTGTCAGACACCAGCTGGGGGCTTCATCCTCGTCGGCGCCCCCATCGGCTCCCCAGCCTTTGTGGTGGAGCAGCTCCAGGCACGACTGCTGGAGCACCTCCGGCCGGCAGACCGCCTCCACACGCTGCAAGACATGCAGCTGGCGACCAATATGCTGACCAGGTGCATTGCCCAGCGTCCGCACTACCTGGTCCGCGTCCTCCCTCCCTCCCCAGCGGTGAAGGCGGCGTACGCCGCTTTTGACTCTGTCATTCTGGCGAGCGCTGCCACTCTCCTGCAACACCCCGGCTTCCTCACCACACCAGCCGCGTTGCTCCAGGCTAGCCTGCCTGTTAGTCGCGGCAGTCTGGGCTGCCGCCCAGTCGCCCACGTCTGCGAGGCCGCCTACCTGGGCAGCTTGGCCCAGGTCGCCGCACCCATCAGCCGGCAGTTCCAAGCTCACGGCATCCGCACCTTGGAGCGGGTGGTAGCTGAAGTGGAGAGCGGCTCGTTGCCCTTCCAGGCTGCTCTCCGCGCTGCCCGCGACGCGCTCCTGGCGGCCCACCCCGACATGTCGAAGCAGGTCGTTCCGGTCATCCACATTGCGCACACCCTTGACCTGCGGGCCCAGGCCCTCTACACTGCGCTTGTGGACAAAGCGGCCTATGACCAGGCGGTGGAGCTCCTTCCGCCGCACGACATCCGAGGGTGCGCCCGGATCCTCCCCCGGGGCGGCGGCGTGGCTATCAGCACTCTCCATCTACGCGGCGCTGATAATTCCAGACGCGGTATTCAGGACGGCGGCCCACCGGCTCCTTGGCCTCCTCCCTCCCTGCCTCGTCAGGGTCCAACAGTGCGAGTGCGGTGCCCAACACGATGACCCTGCGGCGCTGGCGGCCCACATGCTCCGCTGCGCACGGGGGCGAGCAGACAGGTTCACACGACCTCCTGCGAGACGCCATGCAGGGTGTGTCCCTGGAGGCCGGCTACAAGGTGGCAGTGGAGAACTCGACGATCATGCCCATCCTGCGGGGCGCTGACGGACAGCTTCACACCCACTGCGCGGACCTCGTTGCCATCCCGCGCGGAGGAGGTCCGCGTATCATTGCTGATGTGGTGACTGCAAATTGCGTTGAGTCGGCTAACCCGGCGAAGTCGGCGACGCTCGTCGGGCACGCGGTCGCTTTGGCGGCTCGGAGTAAGGAGCGCAAGTACTCTGACACCCTCCAGGCGATGCCTTCGCGGCACTGGCCATTGACGTACACGGGGCCTTCGGCAGTGGTTGGTTGGATCTCCTCCAGCAGCTTGCCCGGGAGGCTCCATCGAGCGGCGGCCGGGTTTGCCAGACTTCAATGCTGCCGGCTCCCTCGCGCAGGTCTTTCGGATGATGCTGGCGGTCTCGCTACAGCGCTCTTTGGCTCATGCGGTCCACGCACGCGCTGGCCGTGCTATGGCTGCTGCTTCCGGGTCTCGGCAGAGTGCCGCTTTTCCTGCTTCGAGTTACTCTGATCTGCTGTTGCTCACACGTGGATACTGAGCATCCATCTGAATCCCCCTCTGCACCGTCTCGTGCTTTGTAGTGTAGTCCTTTTCCACCACTTCTTTCTTTGGCTTTGAACATTGTCCATTCTTTCTGGGTTGGCTTTGCCAGCCCCTCTTCTCTATGGGCGAGCTCCTCTTCTTCAGGCCCCTTCGTAGCTGCTAAGCGGTTTTGGCCCCTTCGAACCTTTGTCAATTCCTTATGGGCTGGCTTTTCACAGCCCTTGCCCCCATTGGGAGTGCCACTTCTCTCTACCCTTGTCACACCCATTGGGGAGTGGTGGTAGGTGGAACTCTACAAGTAGTGGACCGAGGCCAGACCCAGCAGTCGGACCTGTGACGCCCACAGAGAGGCGCAGCCCTGCTGCTGCCTGCCTGCCGCAGCCGTCGACACAGTCTGCTGCTCAGCCCGTCGCCGCAGCTCGTCGATGCGGGCCTCGCCAGCTCTCTGTAAGTGCTATGGCGCCCCATTTGGGTCTGTAGGAGTGGGCTCGTCACATGGTATCAGAGGTGTCCTCGCATCTGGCTTGCCTCGTTTCTTATGATATGGCAGACAGTGCAAGGTTCCCTCTGATACCAATGTGATTATCCTACCCCTATTGACACAGTTAGGGGTAAGTATATGGTTGGGGTTCGGACACAGGAGGTTCTGGGGAAACCCTCCTACAGATTGAAACGCGAGCGCACACAGCGCACACACCCGCACACAGCACAGCGGAAGTCTTACCCTGAGACACGGCCAAAAGGTGGTGACTCTACTGAGGGTCAGCGGCTTAGTAACTGTCCCAACATGGGGCGAGCCATAGCACTCACAGAGAGCCGACGAGACCCCCAGCGACGAGCTGCGGCAACGGGCTGAGCAGCAGTTGGTAGCAGCAGAGCTGTGGCGACGGCTGCGGCAGCAGGCAGCAGCAGGACTGTGCCTCTCTCTGGGCGTCACTGCTTGACTGCTGAGTCTGGCCTCGGCTTACTACTTGATGCATTTCTTTGCCATCCTTCACCCCGAGGGTGTAAGTAGAGTAGCCCCAAGGGCTTCCCCTGGAGGACCGTGCCTGACGAATGGGGAAAGATGTCCAGGAGACCGGTGCGCTGCACAAAGCAGCGCCACGGTGCACAACTCCTGGAGACTGGTACCCGGCACGAAGCAACGCCTCCTAGGCGGTGCCCGATCCCGGGAGACTGGTCCGAGTGTATGCGCTGGCCTCCCACTTCGTAGGAGGGCTTTCCCTAAAACCCCGTATGTCCAGTTTCCAACACGGGCGTATTATCCCCTAACTGTGTGTATAGGGGTGCGGTTCGTTACACCAGGTCTGTCTCTTTGAGACTGTTTTGATAGTGATCCTCGAAAGGACGTATCATGTCAGATCCCTCGGATATGCAGTCAAATACCACCGAATGGACTAACAGTTAGAGACTCGTCGTGACCTCAACTTCATGCACAAGGAAGAAAGCGCGGCCAGAATGACTGGTGACTGGGAAAGGTCAGCCCAAAAGAATGGACAAGGTCTGATGGAGCCGGAGTGCGGAGGACTAGGACTAAGACATCAGCCAGGGAACGCTCAGTAACCTTTAGTCAGGAGATGCAAGTCTGAGTAGCTAGCCGGCGGAAAGACGTCGCCCTGACGGAAGCCGGAGGCCGCCGCCAAAGCTCGGCCTGCGCGCAAGTGAACTGCGATGCACAAGGTAGCGAAGAAGAGTCCTCTCGACCAAGTTAAGGATAGAGCGGAAGGTTCACACACTCCTCAACACAATGACTGCTCAAATAGACGAGTCCGCAGAGCTCTCTGAGATGAAAGTCGCTGCACATTAAAGAAAGCCTAATGATACACAGCATTCACGAAGCCAAGGGACGGCCCAACAACCCAGCTAATGCATGCATGGGCCAAGCGTTTTAGCCAGGCCCACTACTTAACGTAGCATGGATGGGCCAAGCTCAGGGGCCAAAGTGGCCCAGTCACTGTTCCGCATCGTCAGTCCATACATGCAGGCAGTGCAATTTTAGCAGGCAAGCAAAGTGGGGCTCAAATTGTGCAACAGTCTCCGAGCAGCAGCTCAACACAGTGCTTCTTAGCTGCAAGTTTGACACACAGCATCACAATGTGCGCGGTAGAAGTCTTCCGCAACTGGATGTGGAGTCCTTGGAGTGGGCTCCCTAGCTGCTGTGCTGCCCTCGTACAAACCCGCATCCCGTTGGTGCATACAAATGGAACAAGAGATGCCTGTTGACAATGCTGCAAGTTGCCGACGCAAGGGCAGCTTAGCAAGGGTGAGAAACTTGGCCAATAGGACTGCTCGGCCTGGCTCCTCTGCACCCTTTTTGATTTGGACAAGGGAGGAAACACATCTTGTGAGCGGGTCATCTAGCCCTTGTAAATCTTTGGGTCACATTGGCCATTGTGGCCTGAGACCTACATTCTTTTGATGTTGTCCTATTAATACCGTACCACTACCTTGCCAATTTCCTGCAATATTTCAAGGCCTGGCAAATGGCCTTCTCTGCAGTGGCACCACCCTTCACTGCTGCACGATTGTTGGGCTACCTGAGATAGTAATTCGCTTTGGAGCAGCACAGGTGGCAGGAGTGGCTCGAGCACTGATGCATAAGTGGAACAGCAGATCGTGCATTGTCTGTGACCTGTATTGTGGCTGTAGTACCCCTACTTGCAACCCTCACAAAAACCAATGTTGACTTTGCCTTGTGCATTTGCGTGAAGGGCCACCTTATTTTCCTTATCAGACTGACAGAGACTGTCAAACTTGCTTTCACCAGGAGGTTACTATTCCCCTGCTGCGACTCTCCCCACAGTCCTAGCAGTCACGAGCAGGCATCGATGCTGATATCGAATTGCTGGTTACCTCATCTACCTGTTGCACGCTGGAATATAGCACATCGACAGTCAGACTTGCTTCCACGAGGAGGTCTCAACCCATGCTGCAGATCTCCACATATTTCTAGCACACGTTGCTGATGTCGAATTGCTGGTAACCTCATCTGCTGTTGTACACTGATAGGATATAGTACATCCACTGTCAGACTTTCTTCCATAAGAAGTCACAATTCTCTTGCTGCAGAACACCACACATTCCTAGCAGACACGAGCAGGCATCATAGCTGATGTTGCAATTGCTGGAGAGTCAGCTGCATGTTGCACAAGGGCTTGCTGTCATATAAACAAGCCTACTGACTTGGGAAGAAACAATGGGTTGGCCGCTCTGACTTCCAAGGCTTGCAAAATTGGAAGGCCAACCAAGAGCTCACATTCCAGTGTGAAGAGGCATCAGGGGCAGCTTAACAAGATCCTTGATGCCATCCACGTCGTCTCGGAAGGAGAGTTCCAAAATGAATGGCCATGGAGGCGGAGCATGGTCGCAGACTACCTCTGCATGCTCTCAAAGCGCCGCAGGATGATGGAGCTGGTCTCCAAGAAGCGCTGAGCGCAATTGGACAGGCAGCTAGCCTCGCCGCTGCTGAACTTGCTGCCGGGCGCCCCGCTGATGCACTTGTCCCAGCACACGTCCGTCAGCTTGGCCACGAGCTCGTTCAGCATCGCCTTCTGCTTCTCTTGCTGAGTGTTGCACCCACCAGACATGCACAACGACGAGGGTGTGAGAGACGGCGCACCTCCCACTGATGCAACGTCAATCTGGGCACGAGCCCCTTGACTCTTGCCGTAGTCTGCGGTGCTGATAAACCCAGGTGAAGCTTTGTATTGGGACCGCAAGAGGATCGCAAGACTCAGCTTAGCCGCTCAGTCAGTCAACCGGTGAGACGTTGGAGCCGAACGGGAAGGTCGAGCGAGGAACTCCGGATGGGCGGCTATGCATACGGGCCGTGGCAGCCCACCTCGAGGAACTGCTGGAGCTCGAAGTTGACGGCGGGCGAGGAGGCGTCCATCAGAGGGCAGCGGGCCGGGCGCGCCGCACTGCGAAGCCTGGCCGCCGCTCGCCCGCCGCGCACAGAGGTGGCCTCCCCCCGTCGGCCGCCGGGCACGGCCTGCGCCCCGTGGGCAGCNTTTTTTTTTTTTTTTTTTTTTTTTTTTTTTTTTTTTTTTTTTTTTTTTTTTTTTTTTTTTTTTTTTTTTTTTTTTTTTTTTTTTTTTTTTTTTTTTTTTTTTTTTTTTTTTTTTTTTTTTTTTTTTTTTTTTTTTTTTTTTTTTTTTTTTTTTTTTTTTTTTTTTTTTTTTTTTTTTTTTTTTTTTTTTTTTTTTTTTTTTTTTTTTTTTTTTTTTTTTTTTTTTTTTTTTTTTTTTTTTTTTTTTTTTTTTTTTTTTTTTTTTTTTTTTTTTTTTTTTTTTTTTTTTTTTTTTTTTTTTTTTTTTTTTTTTTTTTTTTTTTTTTTTTTTTTTTTTTTTTTTTTTTTTTTTTTTTTTTTTTTTTTTTTTTTTTTTTTTTTTTTTTTTTTTTTTTTTTTTTTTTTTTTTTTTTTTTTTTTTTTTTTTTTTTTTTTTTTTTTTTTTTTTTTTTTTTTTTTTTTTTTTTTTTTTTTTTTTTTTTTTTTTTTTTTTTTTTTTTTTTTTTTTTTTTTTTTTTTTTTTTTTTTTTTTTTTTTTTTTTTTTTTTTTTTTTTTTTTTTTTTTTTTTTTTTTTTTTTTTTTTTTTTTTTTTTTTTTTTTTTTTTTTTTTTTTTTTTTTTTTTTTTTTTTTTTTTTTTTTTTTTTTTTTTTTTTTTTTTTTTTTTTTTTTTTTTTTTTTTTTTTTTTTTTTTTTTTTTTTTTTTTTTTTTTTTTTTTTTTTTTTTTTTTTTTTTTTTTTTTTTTTTTTTTTTTTTTTTTTTTTTTTTTTTTTTTTTTTTTTTTTTTTTTTTTTTTTTTTTTTTTTTTTTTTTTTTTTTTTTTTTTTTTTTTTTTTTTTTTTTTTTTTTTTTTTTTTTTTTTTTTTTTTTTTTTTTTTTTTTTTTTTTTTTTTTTTTTTTTTTTTTTTTTTTTTTTTTTTTTTTTTTTTTTTTTTTTTTTTTTTTTTTTTTTTTTTTTTTTTTTTTTTTTTTTTTTTTTTTTTTTTTTTTTTTTTTTTTTTTTTTTTTTTTTTTTTTTTTTTTTTTTTTTTTTTTTTTTTTTTTTTTTTTTTTTTTTTTTTTTTTTTTTTTTTTTTTTTTTTTTTTTTTTTTTTTTTTTTTTTTTTTTTTTTTTTTTTTTTTTTTTTTTTTTTTTTTTTTTTTTTTTTTTTTTTTTTTTTTTTTTTTTTTTTTTTTTTTTTTTTTTTTTTTTTTTTTTTTTTTTTTTTTTTTTTTTTTTTTTTTTTTTTTTTTTTTTTTTTTTTTTTTTTTTTTTTTTTTTTTTTTTTTTTTTTTTTTTTTTTTTTTTTTTTTTTTTTTTTTTTTTTTTTTTTTTTTTTTTTTTTTTTTTTTTTTTTTTTTTTTTTTTTTTTTTTTTTTTTTTTTTTTTTTTTTTTTTTTTTTTTTTTTTTTTTTTTTTTTTTTTTTTTTTTTTTTTTTTTTTTTTTTTTTTTTTTTTTTTTTTTTTTTTTTTTTTTTTTTTTTTTTTTTTTTTTTTTTTTTTTTTTTTTTTTTTTTTTTTTTTTTTTTTTTTTTTTTTTTTTTTTTTTTTTTTTTTTTTTTTTTTTTTTTTTTTTTTTTTTTTTTTTTTTTTTTTTTTTTTTTTTTTTTTTTTTTTTTTTTTTTTTTTTTTTTTTTTTTTTTTTTTTTTTTTTTTTTTTTTTTTTTTTTTTTTTTTTTTTTTTTTTTTTTTTTTTTTTTTTTTTTTTTTTTTTTTTTTTTTTTTTTTTTTTTTTTTTTTTTTTTTTTTTTTTTTTTTTTTTTTTTTTTTTTTTTTTTTTTTTTTTTTTTTTTTTTTTTTTTTTTTTTTTTTTTTTTTTTTTTTTTTTTTTTTTTTTTTTTTTTTTTTTTTTTTTTTTTTTTTTTTTTTTTTTTTTTTTTTTTTTTTTTTTTTTTTTTTTTTTTTTTTTTTTTTTTTTTTTTTTTTTTTTTTTTTTTTTTTTTTTTTTTTTTTTTTTTTTTTTTTTTTTTTTTTTTTTTTTTTTTTTTTTTTTTTTTTTTTTTTTTTTTTTTTTTTTTTTTTTTTTTTTTTTTTTTTTTTTTTTTTTTTTTTTTTTTTTTTTTTTTTTTTTTTTTTTTTTTTTTTTTTTTTTTTTTTTTTTTTTTTTTTTTTTTTTTTTTTTTTTTTTTTTTTTTTTTTTTTTTTTTTTTTTTTTTTTTTTTTTTTTTTTTTTTTTTTTTTTTTTTTTTTTTTTTTTTTTTTTTTTTTTTTTTTTTTTTTTTTTTTTTTTTTTTTTTTTTTTTTTTTTTTTTTTTTTTTTTTTTTTTTTTTTTTTTTTTTTTTTTTTTTTTTTTTTTTTTTTTTTTTTTTTTTTTTTTTTTTTTTTTTTTTTTTTTTTTTTTTTTTTTTTTTTTTTTTTTTTTTTTTTTTTTTTTTTTTTTTTTTTTTTTTTTTTTTTTTTTTTTTTTTTTTTTTTTTTTTTTTTTTTTTTTTTTTTTTTTTTTTTTTTTTTTTTTTTTTTTTTTTTTTTTTTTTTTTTTTTTTTTTTTTTTTTTTTTTTTTTTTTTTTTTTTTTTTTTTTTTTTTTTTTTTTTTTTTTTTTTTTTTTTTTTTTTTTTTTTTTTTTTTTTTTTTTTTTTTTTTTTTTTTTTTTTTTTTTTTTTTTTTTTTTTTTTTTTTTTTTTTTTTTTTTTTTTTTTTTTTTTTTTTTTTTTTTTTTTTTTTTTTTTTTTTTTTTTTTTTTTTTTTTTTTTTTTTTTTTTTTTTTTTTTTTTTTTTTTTTTTTTTTTTTTTTTTTTTTTTTTTTTTTTTTTTTTTTTTTTTTTTTTTTTTTTTTTTTTTTTTTTTTTTTTTTTTTTTTTTTTTTTTTTTTTTTTTTTTTTTTTTTTTTTTTTTTTTTTTTTTTTTTTTTTTTTTTTTTTTTTTTTTTTTTTTTTTTTTTTTTTTTTTTTTTTTTTTTTTTTTTTTTTTTTTTTTTTTTTTTTTTTTTTTTTTTTTTTTTTTTTTTTTT
>WELB01000199.1:13275-24406 GCA_009602725.1 Spirogloea muscicola
TCTCTCTCTCTCTCTCTCTCTCTCTCTCTCTTTCTCTTCTAACCATGCTTTGGTTCAGTCCCCTTCCAGCCTGGCTTCGTCATTCCTGGCGGCCTTTTCAAGGGTGATTGATGTGAGAAGATAGCAAAGTTGACTCCTTATTAAGTGACACTCATGAGTCTGGACGATCCGGAGAGCAGCAGCTTGTAAAATCCCGGCAAGCTCATCTAGGACACAGTATAGGAGTGGTCAATGCCCCGGAGCAGAGGCTTGGCTAAAGCAGGTGCATTGTCTGAATGAATAAGGCAGGCATTGACCACTGGCGGTTTGGCACCAACTGGGTGCAGGAGATCTAGGCGTGGTGGCCAAGCACTCTATTGCCAGGCCCTGGAGGATGGTGACCAGGCACCCTATTTGGTGGCAGTGGACAATGGTGGCCAACAACACGGCCTGGCAGGAGGGGCTGGTGGTGGCCGCTCACTCTTTTCGGACTTGGACTCGGTTGGGTGGCTGTCCGCTTATACTGGGACTGCGGCGATGCTGGAGCATTGGCCTTGGGTGGCCAGGGAGCCTGGGCAAGCCAGGAGGTTGGAGGCTCAGCATGCGACAACGTGGAAGTAGTCGCGTGAGCTACAGAGGGTGCAGCATCGGGCTGCATGGCAGGCCTGAGGAGAGGGGCCGGGGCTGAGTACTCTGCCGGGCCAGTGGCATACTGGTGAGGCGGCTCCGCGGGCTGTGGGGCCGAGGCAAGGGTCACGTGAGGAAGTGGGGGAAGCACGACCAAGGGCGGGAGTCCTGCAGGGTGCCGAGGTTTCGGCGGCAAGGAGGCGGCAGGGGTCGGCTTCGCCACTCCATGTACAGGCCAAGGCCAGGATGGAGAAGGAAGAAAAGTCGGAGCTGCTGAAGACGACGCTGGCCAGGACTCCGACGCCATTGGTGCTTGAAATGCTGGCGCAGAGGTAGGAATGTTCTCAGCAACTGGCGTGAGATCAGGGGTGTAGGCGGGAGCCTGGGAAGTAGCAGTGTTAGACTGGCAGATTTTGGGAGCCCAGCCGATCCGGCCTCTGGCTTGATCCCAAACCATGAGAACATTGTGCTGTTGGATGTTTCCGATGATGTTGACGGCAGGGAAACCACGGATGAGCCCGAGGCATGCAGTCTGAGCATCCTTTCGGAAGACGTATTGCTGACCAGAGGAAATGAAGGGCCCCGTTGAGCCAGTGAAGCGGAATACAAGGGGCGGGAATCTGAAGTCAAATTCCGCTTGGGAAGTTGATGGTACTGGGTAGCAGACAACCGTCCCGTCTTGCATGTAGCTTGGAGATTTGAAAGGTACTCCAAAGCTGGCCAGGCTTGCAACGAGTGCGTCGAACACCTCTGGTGAGATTGATGAGAAGGTGGAGCCTGTGTCAAAGATGATGTGATCCCAGGATGAAGGGGCCACGAAGACTGGAGTAGTTCCTAGGGCCAGGCCACTGACTTGTACACTGTAGAAGGGGTTGAGGGGACTTGAATCGGTTGGAACGCTGAGGGGCACATAGTCCAACCTCATCTCATCAACGGATGGGTCGCCGAACGTAAGGAGACCGGTGTTGGTCAAGTTTGCATCTCTCGTTGTCAGGCATGTTGTGAAATGTTCTCCAGTGACTTGCGCCATCTGTATAATCGCTAGACAATGACAATCATGCACGAGCATATATGACGATGGCACATTGCATCCAAACTTTCTGAAAATAAGGATCAAGGAAGCACTTATGAAGAGCAACGTAGAGGTCCCAGCTTAACAGACTTGCCCAACAGCTTGCATTGACATAGATGGAAGCTGGACATGGAGACGTCTTCCACAAACTAACATACACAGGTCAACAGAAAGGGGATCACCTGACCAGCAAAAGATATCTTGCTAAGACTGAGGCCCAAAATTCCTCCAACCTTGGAGAAAGTTGTCTGGCTACTGTTACTGCAGCCAAAGGTAAGCGGCAACTGATGCTGCTTGCCTTCGTTGTCTCGCAAGCTGACAGTCTCCATGCCCAGAGTCCCCTCTGTGCTGGTCTCGTCTCCATACATGATATTATAGTGACAGGCAGCTGTACTATTTGCAGCACATTCGTTTGCCGAGGTGCTAAAGCCTGACTGCAAGAGATCTGCACAGAAAGGGCTTGAGCAGTCCTCTGTGCTGAAAGTTGACGACTTGGATGGGTCATATGGAGGTGCTTGTTGAGAGTCGCAGTCCCACAAGGCTTGCACTGAAGATGGGAAGAGGAGCCTTGTCAGGGTGCTGCCGCTTTAGTGAGCATACACCAGATATCTCATCATCAGCAATATGCAGCAGTCCTTACATCTGAGCTCTAGCAGACCACAGTGGTGCACCTCAATACTGACCTGTGACCAGACAAGGTCACTGCCTGTGTCGACCACCAATTGCACATCCTGCAGCCAAAATGACAGGGCTAAGATGCTGTGATACACAAAGAGAGCATCATCGAGCCCAAGGGATAATAGCATCACAAGCAAAGTAGCATACCTGTGGCGGTATACCGATTTGAAGATTTACATAGAAGTCCGCCAAGCCTTGTGCATATCCTGGAATTGCCACTTCTTCAAAGGCAAGGGGTTGTGACTCAACAAGCTGAGAAGATGACGAGGGTGTGTCAGCTTGCCACAGAGAGGAGAGCAGCTGATTTGTGGAGTCTGCCCGAGCCTGCAGCAGACAAGGAAACCAGGACTTTAAAGGTTTCACTCGAGCTGCATTACTAGTTGCACCACCAGTGCTCTATCATGCCACAGGCAGCAATAGAAGAGCAAACAAGGTAGAATGAGATGTCTGTTGGCATGCATGATACTGCTAACAAAGATTCGTGCTGATAGTGCTGGGTCTATGGCATATTCAAGTCCTGGTTTATAACATATTCAAGTCAGAGCAATGTATTTTGGAGGAAGCGAACCCTCGACTGTGCAATTGAAAATGCCACCACATTAATACCTGCGTTCTGTCAATGGCAGACCTCCATAAAGACTCAGCATCATAAGTAACAGTCTGGAAAGGCGAGCTTGGGGACTCCACGTAGAGCAGCTCCAACCTCTCATTTCAGCACCCAACAATACAGAAGAGTCAGTAGATCTGACGTCTGTGCGCAGCTGGCCTACTCTTGCATGGCTTGTCTACTTCGGACTTGCTTCTAGCTCATTGTGACTCTGCAACAATAACCGCAACTAGCAGAATATGCATAGGAAGTACAGCCAGACACGCTAGACTATGAAGCACTCGAAATAATCTCAGGCACGTTCAGCTCTCTGGTACTGGTACCACTCTGATGATGAGGCGACAAGGCAAGGCGACCATAGAACCATACCTCAGCGCCTGGGGCGTTGAACTCCGTAATGCCCTTCCATTTCCCTGCAGCCTTGGCTCCTAACGACAAAGGAGACATACGGTGTAAGACTGGAATCTTAGTATAAGCATGACTACTCAGTAAGGTGGACCTGAATGTGTCTACGTCAGAAGCAGATAAAGAGAGTAAGAGGTAGGGTCAGAAGCAGATAAAGAGAGTAAGAGGTAGGGTGGGGTGGAGAAGGAGAGGGAAAAAACAGGAGGCGTGCAGAAGCCAGTTGATCTACTTGATAATCAGCTCCTAGGATAGCGCGTGCCATATACATGTTGATGTAACCTGGGGCTAGCTAACCAATCTGCAACCCTTTGTGCGCCATCCATCGGATGCAGTAACAGGTTTACGAACAGTCCCACCCTCCCTTGCAGGCTTAAGCAATGCAGGGCATGCCTTGCTTCAGTGGATTCACCTGATGCTCGGGGCTGATGCTGTGTCCGGAGGATGCTGCGGTCCAGATCCGCGGCCCTACATTTGGCAGCACAGGTTTTTGATACACTACTCAGCCCGGTGGTAAAGAAGGAAGACTACATCAGGCTCCAGCTGCACATGATACTCTGAATGAAGTGAGTAGTACTCTATGACCACCATGGTAGGCTTCCAGCGCTGCCTTAATTAAGCATCCCAGCTGATCAAAGGAGGTGCAGCGGGTTCTGTCAGCAGATTGACCTGATCTGGCTGCAGCTGCGTCGAACACTGCCGTCGCCAGCCACAGGGCGAGGAGAAGGATACCCATCGTAAGCAAAGGCGAGGGAGCAAATGAGCTGTCAGACACATCAAGACGTTTTCATGAGGCAGGATCCGGGAGCCACCGCCACTCGGGAACGCACAGCAGACGAGAGATCCATGCATTCTTCGCGAGATGAAGCGGCGGAACGTTAGCAGCTCACATGAGCCTCTTGGTGAAGTCGTGTCGGCAGCGGTGTGGTCCTGCGGCTGGCTCTCGCCGCAGACCCGGCGGCGGCGGCGGCGGCGCGGGAGCGGGAGTCGGAGCTGGGGCGCGTGGGGCGCGAGGGCTTTGGAGAGGCAGAAGCTCGGGTGGCGGCAGCCATGGCGGGCGCGGAGGGCGGGGGTTGCTGGTCGAACCGCTGCGGTTGCAGGCTGGCTGACCGCCGCCGCAGCGGGGACTGGCCAGCTCCGGCCCCGCCCGCAGCCTGCCCGCGGATCGCGGGCAGCGCCCCAAACTCCCTTTTTACGCGGACAGGGTGAACTCGGGGTTTGTTGGGGGGCAGTTTCGGGTGTGGTGCCGGAGCCGGAGACCGGTCGAAAACTTGCGTGTATTGAAAGAGCATTACTACAATGGAAAGCCAAAGTGGCCAAGTACAAGAAAACCAAGCGCGGCCAGATCAATTGGTGGCTCGGAAAATAAAGTGCTCCCCCATAGTGAAGAGAAAGTGCTCGCCTAGGAGAAGAGAGGGCAGGCCATGGAGCGGCGGCCGGGTCCGCCAGGGGGGCTGCCCGGCTTCAAAGCGGCCGGCTTCCCTGGCCCAGGTCTTCCGGATGCGGCTCTCCGTGTCGCTTCAACGCTCCCTCGCTCATGCCGTCCACTCGCGCGCGGGCCGTGCTCTTGTTGCTGCTTCCGGGTCTCGTCTGCCTGCATCTTTTCCAGCTTCGAGCTACTCTGACCTGATGTTGCTCACCCGCGGGTAATGAGCTGTGGTTTCGTCATGTCTAGTTGTCTAGATGCCTAGCTGCGTGTTTCCCTTCTTTTCGGCACCTGTTGTAGCTCTTAGGATTTTGTCCATTCTTTGTTGGCTGGCTTCTGCCAGCCCCTCTCTTCTATGGGCGAGCTCTTTCTTGGGCAAGAAGAAGGCTCGCCCATAAAGAAAGAGGGGCTGGCAAAGCCAGCCCAAAAAAATAAATAATAGTTCAAGGGGCCAAAGAGGAGGAAAGAAGTGCTCGCCCATAGAGAAGAGGGGCTGGCAAAGCCAGCCCAAAAAGAATGGACAATGTCCAAAGCCAACGAAAGAGGTGCCGAAAAGGGACTACACTACAAACCACGGCAAAAAAACACACGACGATGCAAAGGGAAGCTCAGTACCCGCGAGTGAGCAACATCAGGTCATTCCATTTCATTGCAGGGAATGAGGCACTCCGCCGAGACCCAGAGGCGGCGGCCGTAGCACGGCCTGCTCGCGTGTGGACGGCGTGGGCAAGGGAGCGTTGAAGCGGTATCGCCAGGCGCATGCGGAAGACTTGTGCAAGCGAACCGGCGGCTTTGAAGCGGGGCAGCGCTCCTGGCAGACCCGGCCGCCGATTGATGGCCTGACGGGCAAGTCGCCGGAGGACTTCCAGCCAGCGGCTGCCGAAGGCCCCGTGCACATCAAAAAGCGCTTAGCAGCTACGAAGGGGCCTGAAGAAGCTATGTCAGAAGGGGGAGGATGGATCACCTGGTGGTTACGAGTGAGGAAAAAGGGAAGAGGCACTCTGTCAAGACCCGGAGGCAGCAGCCATAGCGCGGCAGCGCGTGCGTGGTCCGCATGAGCCAAAGAAGAAGAAGAAGAAAGAGCGCTGGAGCGAGACCGCCAGCCTCATCCGAATTACCTAAGCGTGGGAGCCGGCCGCATAGAGGAGAAAGTGCTCGCCCATAGGGAAGATGGGCTGGCAAAGAGAGCCCAAAAAGAATGGACTAAACCCTAAACCCTAAACCCAATGTCCAAAGCCAAAGGAAGAGGGGAGAGGCCAGCCCAAACGAGTGGACAATGTACAAGGGCAAGCACATCTGATGACGCTCATTACCACTGCATGGAGGACCCGCTCAATCATCACGGGTCAACATCAAGGCCGCTCATCGATGCCTGAATACCAGATGCCAAATTCCAAGCCCTTCTGCTACGAAATGCTTCAGTAACCCCTGCAAAGCAGCCGCAGACTTTGTTCTTTCTTTTTTCTGGGCTGGCCTCTTCCAGCCACCGCCCTCTCCTTCCCACGTGGTGGCCAATGCCTTTAGCTTCAGCTCCGAGGCCTTTCGGACTTCGCTCCAACTCTTCCTCGGCCTCCCTATTAATTGCCTGATTGGGGTGCGCCAGTGTGAGTGCGGCTTCCGTGCAGAGACTGCTGGGCTCGCCACTCACATGCTGCGATGCCCCACTGGACCAGAAGTGTTGGGCATCCACAACCACCTTCGTGATGCCTTGGCGGGTCTGATGCGCGACGCCGGGTACTGTGCGGTCGTGCAAGTGAACAATGTCACCTATCACCACGGATGTCCAGGGACGTCATCATTTCCCGCACACTTGACATTGTGGGCGTGCAACCTGGTGGAGGACCTCGGGCCTTGGTCGATGTCGTGCTTACGGAGGCGTATAGAGGTCCAGCATCGAAACACATCGCTGATACCGCAGTGGGCAGTGCAGAACAAACAAAGCTGCAGCACTACTCTGCCTACCACCAATGTGATCAGCTCCTGCCAGCAGCAGTCGACATCTTTGGCTGCTTAGGTTCTCGTTTCCTTATCTCTTTAAAATATAGCCAAATTAGGCTACACACGACATGCAAATGTGTTCCCGGCTGAGATGGGCTTGCCAGCTGCATTTTCGTCGTTCTTGCGACGATGATTTTCGGCCTGTTTGCAGCATGCTCAGCGTAATGCTTTGCACCAGAAAGCTGGGCGAGCTCTAGTTGGTGGCAGAATGGCTTCGTATCTGCTATCTAGTATTCAGGCATCTATTAGCGACCTTCAAGTATTGACCCGTGGTTACTGAGCGGGTCAATCTGCTGTAGGGTTATGTATGTCTTTAGGTGTGCTTGCCTTTGTACTTGGCCATTTGGCCTTCGTTTTTTTCCGTACACGAATTAATCTCCTGGTCGATGCCCGCCGACGTAGTCGGGCGGGTAGCTTAGGGCACTCCAGCGTCCCGCAAGCCACAGTTGCATGCTATAGAATGCGGCTATCATTGAGTCCACAGCGCTCCCACTTGCGATACACCAGCGTGCTGGGCGTGCATTTGCCCAGGCTAATGGCTTCCGTGTTGGTGGTTTGGCTCCTCAGCTTAGCTTGTCAGATATGCATGTGCTCACAGGGGCATAGTAGTGTCCCTTAGCTAGCTCACTACCCCGTAACGGGACATTGTAAGGCTAGAATTGGCCTCCCTTTCAATGTCATGCGCACCGCCCGCCTTCTCTCCTAGAAGCGTATATCTCTCCTGGAAGCGACTTCCTCCCTTCCGCGACCAAGTAGGAATCGCCCAGCTTTCTGATGCAAAGCCTGAGCCTGAGCACGCTGTAAACAGGCCGACACCGACGATGCAAGAACAACAATATGCAGCTGGCAAGCAATCTCAACTGGAAGCACATTCGCGCGTCGTGCATAGCCCACAATGGCTTGCTCGAGCAGAAGGCGCGCAGTGCGCATGTATAAAGAGAAAGCGGCTGCTGATATTAAAGAATCGGCTGTAAACTGCCAGCTAGATGCATACAGGTGTTCATGACGGAGTCAAAAGCTAGAAATGTATTGAGAGTGAGCCAAGGAAAGCCAGTACACTGCTTGTAAGCAGAACGAAAAAGAAGAAAGTGCTCGCCCATTGAGAATAGGGGCTGGAACAACCAGCCCGAAAAAGAATGAACAGAGTACGAGAAGGGGGCCAGGGGAAGCGCTAAGTAACAGAAACAAAGCTGCTACGAGACACTCAGTAACCCGAGTAACGAAAAAGAGGATCTAAGGCAACAAATGGAACCTGGAGTGGGACTGAAGTATTTACAGGCACATACATATCTGTCAGACTAGAATTAGGCGCAGGACCACCCCGTTTGGAGCGCGCCCGGAGATGTAGATCACGTAGATGAAGTGCAAGAGCTTGGAGGGCGGCTCAGCGAGAGCCTAGCCCTGTACTACGAAACTGCAGTGTAATAATCTGCTGGACCTCAGAATGTATTGGACGTCAATCGCCAGTGCTGCGATTCCATCACCAGCAGGGTGATAGAGAAAGCTGGCGCAAGTGTATCGCGCCTGGCCGTCTCGCTGCAGAGGTCTGTGGCCCCCGCGCTGCACCTTCGTGCCGGCAGAGCCCTCGCTGCTGCCTCTGGCTCTAGCCAGGGGAAGGAAGTGCTCGCCCATTGAGAATAGGGGCTAGAAAAGCCAGCCCAAAGAAGAATGAACAGAGTACGGCTCGGGGACCCACTTCCAGGAGCCTAGCATCTCTGATCTTCGGCTGCTTAGCAGGGGTAATTGAGTGATTCGGAGCTGCTTTGTTTCAGCCACCATCCTTCTTGCCGCGCTTCTCTATTTGTTTCTTTGTGTGCTTGTTTTTCTTAGCGCTTCCCCTGGGCCCCTTCTCGTACTTTGTTCCTTCTTTTTTGGGCTGGCTTTTCCAGCCCTTATCCTCAATGGGCGAGCACTTTCTTCTTAGTAAGAGAAAGAAGTGGCTCTCCCGATGGGGGCAAGGGCTGTGATAAGCCTTAAGCCTAAAGATGGGTGCACCATACACATGCTGCACACAAGTGCTCACAAAAGCGCTGCAAGTCTATGAGAAGTATGGCGGGCCTCCCTATGTGCTCACCTCCGTTGGCAGCTAAAACACGCAAACTCGGTGCCTGCGATGGTAGCGCTCGCAAGTGCTTCAGTTCTTGGCCATGACGCATCGACTGAGGTACAGCTGGCGCTTCGACCTATGCCCAGGCCCCCTGCCCCACGAAGTCTGGCCATGCCCGTGCACCTTGCCACAGTGCCTATCAGGCAGGTCATGGAGGTCCTGTGAAGACTGGTGTTGACGCCAACAAAAATTTAGATTGTCAGCCAATGTCATCATCGTCCAGGTTGAGGAGCCGAGCCATGCGCATGGCGATGCTGGCTGCCTTCCCCCGCCGCTCATCATCAGGGAGGCCCGCCAGCTGTGCACGCATGCCTGCCATCTCCTGCATCAGCTTCTCCAGGTCCTCCACAGCTGTCCTGGGAGATCCCTCTCCCTCGTTGTCGCCGGTCACGCAGTCACGGGGCATGTGTGGGCTGCTTGCCACGTCCATGGCTCGCATGTGGTGCTCCTCTGCGCCGCCATTTGAGCTGGCGTGCTCGGCAGCAGTGAACTCATGCGTGCTCTGCAGACACATATTGCCAGTCTTAAGAAGCAGCTCCAGATATGCAGTGGTAGGAGCTGGCACTTCAGACAATCTCGTCAACTGTGTGGCGTCTGCCATGGCACGCACCAGAAGCTCAGGGCTCCTTTCCGCGTGCTCCATCAGCCGAGTCTCCATCACATGCGGCCCAAAGCTGACTGCTGCAGGCGGACTGGACCAATGAGCTCCGCCTGCTCCCATTTCACCACCATCGTTTGTCCCTGTATCTGCATGGTGCAAGTATGTTACAGATGATGTGGCAACAAGTAAGCACAGCACCAGCTCTTGTTTGCTTAAGTCAATGTGTCTCACAAGCTGCCAAAAAATTTGGGTGCACCCATGCCAAGCCTATTGAAGCTTTGGGTCACGGAGATTGTTTGAAGCTGACCACGGCCTCGGTCTTTCAAATACATGTTTGGCCACGAGTGTGCTGCCAGAGCGCCTCGTATGCGGGCTAGGCCTTGCTGGTCGCCGTCCACCGACAAGCCTGCAGCAAGTGCGCCCGAAGTGCAGCATGTCTGTCAGCCAGAGGCTAGCAGCAACCTCAACTTCTAATATGCATGCAGCTAACCATATGAGCAGGACCAAGATTGCTGCCAGAGACAGTTCAATGCTTGCGGGCACTGAGGAGGGAATCAAAGTTCTCCTTGTCCAGTAATAGAACTTGATAAAGCATACCTCGGTCAAAAGAGCTGTCCAGCGCGCTGGCATCCACGTACTCCACGCCCTTCTCAAGGCACCAGTCAAGGGCCGTGGCACGGGGGCCAGCGGCTGGTGCAGAGAGGGGCTTCCCCAAAGCATCGCCGAGAAAGTCCTGGCATGCAGCCTCATCTGAGCAGGCTGCCTTGTCAGCCTTGTTGCCCACGCAGAGGAGGATTGTGATGCCGGAGAGGTCCGCCGACAAATACTCCTGCTGGAGCGCTGCGAATGAATCTGGCTGCCAGAGGATCAATATTCGCCTGTGAGCAGGACCAACGTTAGCACCGTCATCTAAGAAATCAGCCATCCATGCTTGGACTCAGCCCTCCACAAGCTGATCACCGAAGGAGTTGATCTCAGGAGGCGGTCAGCGGCGGCCACAGCTCGCAGTTGCGCGCTCACGTTCGTGACGTCGAAGACCATGACGAGCGCCTCGCATGGAGGAGCCGGAGCCTGAGGCCTGCTTCCGACGCCGGCCTCCTCGACCGTGGCCACGGCGAGCTCCACCTCGGCAGTGTAGTACTTGTTGTTTATCGTCCACCTGGGCAGGCGGCCGCGGACCAGCCAGAGCAGAGCCTGAGTGCCGGAGGCCGAGCTTGTCGCGGCAAGCCTGCGTAAAGATTGCTGCGTCTTGCGCAGCACGACGAAGACGGGCTCCGATGTCCAGGACTGTCTAGGCGGCGCCGGCTGCAGCAGCGCCAGCTGCAGCAACCTGTGCCGCGGGGCAGCTTCGAGCGGCGGCGAAGCCTTCGCGGCGACCGCCACCTCGGCGGCGGCGGCGGAGGCGGCGGCGGCGTCGTCGTCGTCGCCCAACAGCAGCCCTGCGGCAGCAGGAGGCGAGGCCAGTCAGGCGCTTGCCAGGCTCTGGCCGGCGCCGGCGGGCGCGGCCTCGAAAAAAAAAAAAAAAAAAAAAAAAAAAAAAAAAAAAAAAAAAAAAAAAAAAAAAAAAAAAAAAAAAAAAAAAAAAAAAAAAAAAAAAAAAAAAAAAAAAAAAAAAAAAAAAAAAAAAAAAAAAA
>WELB01000199.1:33161-51887 GCA_009602725.1 Spirogloea muscicola
CGGGCCGAGGCCGCGGCGCGATGGCCGCCGCCGCCGCCGCCGCCGCCGCCGCCGCCGCTGCCAAATGCGGCCGCTAGAGTCGGGGTCCAACTAATGAATGAGAGTTGGAATTCATTCGTCTGGAACGGAGGGGCTGCTGGAAGGAAGTGCGTGACCGGATTTTATGATTCCGTGGGGTTCTTCAGACTGGGGTGTATCTTTTTAGCAAGTGCGGATTGCCACAAGCACACATTGATTTGCATTCTTAAGCAATAGGGAACCATAAGCACACAAAACCTAGCAATTGAACACCAGGAAATTCGCACCATTCTCTGACGTTTGGGTGTCAGTGCTAAAGAAAGAGCAATCGTGATACTGGACGAGGCGAGAACCAGATATGGCAATGCGACACGCCTCGATCGTCACTATGATACTCTCAATAGGCCAGCATCAAAGAGTGCCTGCGCAACTGCCACACACTCCTTCTTAGAGTCCATCGGCAGGTCTGCAATCCTGACAACCTCAGGATAGGCCAGCACCAGCCGCTCAAGTGCAGGGGCGCAGTCCAGCGAGAAGCTGAGCCGGCCCCGCTCCACTTCTTCCTCTTTATCATCAGCTGCAAGATGGTTGCCTACATTGTGCTGCTGCTGGCTGTTGCCTAGCATGTGGTAGACAACAGCCGCATCGTCCTCAATGACCAATCGGCCCACGTTAGGAGCCACAAGAGCGACGCTTTGTCCATGCCTCAGCTTCACAGCACCCCGTCCATTCTGCACAAATCTTGAGGTTGTGATAACAGTGTCGAGACTGGCATCACCGCTGTCCACAAATGTCGCCAGCAGCTCAGCTTCAGAAGTGGCATCCTTGACTCCGGTCGTGCTGCCCCTCAACGGCAGACGCTGCAACAGAAAGTTGGCAGCCATCTGATCAGCAGCAGAGTCCCAAGGGGCCACCTCGAAGATTGCATCGACCATGGCCCTTAGTTCCTGGATAATGGCCTCCCGTCTGGCATCAGAGCTGTCGCTGTGCACCACGCCCATGTACTCTGTCCAGTCGGAGGGCAAGCTCCTCCTCAGCGCGACGAAATCCTCCGATGCAAGCTGGGATTCAGACAATGACATGAATAAAGTCAAAGATCGCTTTGCTTGTGCAACTCTAATACTGCAACTTAGATTGTGAGCTACTCACCTGGAGTGCACGAGGCAGCAGAATCTCTAGGTAGTCAATGAAGGAGTTGCTCTGGGCGGTGGAGATTGTCAGGTGCAAGGAGTGGCTGCTATCAGAGGAGATGGCCTGGTGGATGGTACCCCTCGGCATGTACCTGCACAGGTGCAACGAAGGAGGTTGAAAGACTGAAAGGCAGCCCATCAGCCCTTTCCAATCTCTCCTCTGCAACCTTGGAAAGCACAAGAACAAGGCGAGCAGGCATGCTCAAGCCCAGGAGTAAGGCTGCATGTTCTTCCATTCATGGTTCCGTAGATCTGTTGCGCAGTTCTTCCAGCAGTAAGTGACAGATGATGCCAGCACGGCAGGAGATGGAGAAAGGTTTCAGAATCACCCTACTCAAAACAGGACTTACAGCAGGTCTCCAGGCTCAAGAGTCACAGTCAGTATAGGCTCGCCTATCTCCTCCTGTGTGAAGTCTGGACTGGAAGTTCGCGGCAAAATCTGCTCCTTGTTCCTGGGAGCATAACACTGCCATCTCTTTTTGCCCTCAATCTGCGTTGCCAAGATGTGCAGCTGTAAGGGCCCTCAAGGGAGCGACTCAAATCGAATAGAGTCTGTGCACTCGTAGCTATGCTCATATTGTGGACACATCAGGGTCATTGTCTTTCCTAAGCCAATTAATACCTGGAGTATAAAAGCCTCAATGTCGTCGTAGTGTGGACTGAAGCCTTGCGCTCCTGCAGGAGTCAAGTAGAGATTACAGCCTGCAACCTTTCGCAACCACAGCAGGTTTGACTTGTCAGGCCCTTAACAAGCACTTCTTGAACATATCAGTAGAAGGCAGTTTAATATTTGCAGTGAGATTGCTTTGCCGTCGAAATGTCATTAGAAGTGGCACGAGTTACCGGCGAGCAAATGCCCTGCTTCACAAGCAGCAACTCTGTAACATATGCTGATGCTACCAATCGGTCCAACACAACACCAGGCATTGAGAAGAGCAGGCAATGCTGGAAACAGCAAAACTGGCAGCCAGACTTGGAGAGTGCATCCGGTAACTAGCTTTGCTAAATATCAGCAGATCGTTCTGAAAGCAAACATGCTGACAATGTTGTATCCTCTTCGGTTCCCAATTGTCCGAAGAGGATACAACATTGTATAAGACGTGGATGCATGAGATAATTAGCGCCGCCTCACCTGCAATGCAGTTCCAGTGAACCTCCAGTGCTGAAAGCATGAGCCACAGGGGGTTGCTCCATTGCTGCGGGTGGAGGATGCGCAGCGAGCAGCCATTGTCATAGTGCTTCCACACCTCAGCAGGATCTGTGGAGAAACATACATCTTTCTCAGACCCTCTCGTGTAGGTTTTCATGACAGAAGGTACGTGATGGGTGCCAAGGGGGGAGGTCAGGTAACTAGACTCATTGCCTTGAAGTGGCACTTCAGTAGCAGCACAATGCACATCAGGTAAGGCAATGCAAGTGGGACTGCGCAACCCGTAAAGGAGAGAAAACATGATTGTCATGTCAAACAGAGCCCAGTGCTCCACTACTGTAGCCTTTACCAGGTCAGAGAATCCCTGACATTGCTCAGTGAATGTAGGTTGTAAGACAGTGCTTCTTGTCAAGACACACTCAGCCAGCCCAACATCAGTGCTGCTATTGTATGCTCTGACCTGCGAGCCCCTGGCCGTTCAGGGTCTGCCTGGCGCCGTCGCAGTAGCGCGTCACGTCAATGCTCGTGCTGTACTGCAGCTGCCCGGCCTGCAGCAGGCGGCGCATCGTCTTCATGCTGAACCACCCGCTGTAGTACGACCTGCGCAGCGGTGTTGCCATGAATGCAGATTCAGAGAGGGCAATGCCGCTACCACGCGATTGATGGCCTGGTGGTGGGCGCGACAGCATTCTCTGACAGATTCCCAATTGAGGGTTAATGATTCTAAGCAAACCTAACCCTAATTCTAACCCCTACACATTTGGGGTTTGGGTTTCACAGAGGGCGGAGGGCGGGCCACCAGCACTGTGACCTGTGGTGCGGCCGGCGGACAAGGAGCGGGCGTCGTTCCCAGACACGCGCGTAGAAGGGGGCCACGGGGACGGGCGCCAGGAGCCACGCGAAGAAGCGCCGCGCCGCCGGCCCGTCCGTAGCGGCCAGCGCCAGGCGCTGGCCCTCGAGCGGCGCGCCGCCGCCCGCCGAGGCGCCTACGGGTGGTACCGCTCCGGCTCAAAGTCCTTCACCGCGCCGTCGTCCCCGACACCGGCTCCATTGCCATCCGCGGCGCCGTTGCCATAGTCCACCTCCGGATTTGGCCTCCGCCGCCGCTTCCTGCCGCCACTGCCGCCGGCGGTGACGGCTCTCGGCATGCCGGCCGTGTGAGGGGCGCCGTCCCACCCGTCACAGGAAGGTCTTCCTGTGACGGGCAGAGGGCAGCCTGTTGCGGCCACTGCAGCGACCACCAAAGCCTACCACGGCGCCGCCGGTGTGCGCGCCGCCGGGCCTGACCCTTCTTACGACCACTGATTGACCCCGCCTAGCACCGCCTGCTACCACTTCACGGGTTTTGGGGTTTCAGGGTCATTGAGTTCCGAGTATTGGGGCTGGCCGCTCACAACCATCGTCCACCATACGGAGGGGGAAAGGCCCGCGGTTCGCATGGCATGACAATGGAAGTGAGGCCAATTTAACCCAGTACTGTTCATGCAAAAGCCAAGAAGTGGGGCTACATTGAGGCAAGCACTGCGCAAAGGGGGGCTTAGGTGACAGTGAATGCAGGCTAGAAAAAGTCCTTCGAAGTATGTTCATTCTTTATCTGGGCTGGCCACATGTTTTGTAGTGTAGTCCTTTTCCGACACCTTTTTTCTTTGGCTTTAGACATTGTCCATTCTTTTTGGGCTGGCTTTGCCAGCCACTCTTCTCGATGGGCGAGCACTTTCTTCTCACAGCCACCGTCCTCTCCTCTTTTCTCCTGAAAGCATATTCTCTTCCTTTTGGCAAGGGACCTCAGTACCCACGAGTAAGCACATCGAAGCTCGAAAGGCTAACTTGGGGAGCTGGAGCACTGCCATGGGAGCCAGTGGCCTACTTAGAGCGCGCCCAGCACGCTGAGGAATCGCCAGAGCTTGGAGCGCTGCAAAAGAAGCAAAGCTACATTATGCTACATGCAACCAATGCCTGCAAAATGCTAGTGTGCCCCAAGCTAACCCTACTGCGACGAGCGCGTCAACCAGCTGGGCCAGATACCGGAGGAGAGAGGAGCATGTCTAATGGAGCGAACAAAAATGAGCATGGATACAAAAGGTCTCCTCGGGGGTGGTCTTTGTAAGTGGTCTTCTTGCGCCATCCGGCCCTTTCGGCACCTCTTTCTTTGGCTGTGGACATTGTCCATTCTTTTTAGGCTGGCTTTGCCAGCCCCTCTTCTCTATGTTCGAGCACGTCTCGTCCGGTCCGTCCAGACCATGCCCATTCTGTTGGGCTGGCTTCCCACAGCCACTGCTCTAGAAAGCGTTTCTCCTTTGTGAGCCTCTCCTTACTTCTTTCCTCCTTACTGTGCTCCGCGCTGGTCATTGCCCAGCCAGGCACAGTCGACTTGGGTGCTCCGGCTTTGAAAGCGTCATTGAGTAACAATTTCAGGAGCAGGCGAGGTCTGGCAAGAAAGTGCTCGCTGGCACTCCGAACGTATTCTGAGATCGAAAGACGTGTGTTATCAATGGGGGCCCTAAGTGGTCAAGTACGAAGACAAGCACATCTAAGGCCTTACAACACCTGCTGCTAAGCCGACCCGCTTACTAAGCACGGGTCAGCAAGCAGAGTTGGCTGACTGATATCCAATTTACAGGCGGCAAAAATAGAGCCCTTCTGCCACCAACTAAAGCACGTCCAGAAGGGATGATTGAGGGAACATATGAGCCAATGGCCACTTAATAACTCGCTGTGTGCTTTAAATCATTTTTGGTCTCAGCAATTAGTATCTTGCTTTTTGCGCCATCCGGCCCCTCCAGAAGAAGGGCTCGCCCATTGAGAATATGGGCTGGAACAGCCAGCCCAAAAAAGAATGAACAGAGTACAAGAAGAGGGGGGGGGAAGCCAGGCGAAGCCCTAAGGCGCCAGACCTTGTCCAATCTTTTGGGCTGGCCTCTCACAGCCACCAGTCAATTTGGACGCGATGTTGCTTTTCTGGCCCCTACGAGCTTAGTTCATTCTTTTTTTGGGCTCGCCAATCACAGCCATCGCCCTCTTTTTTCTTCGTAGCTGCTAAGTATTTCTAGCCCCTTCGAATCTTTGTCAAGTCTTTTCGGGCTGGCTTTTTGCCGCGGGAAGACGAGTTCTTCCTGTTGGCAATTGACACCCATGAGAAAGTGCTCGCCCATTGAGAATAGGGGCTGGAAAAGCCTGCCCAAAAAAGAATCGACAAAAGGACCAGACGGGGGCCAGGGGAAGCGCTAAGAAAAACAAGCACACAGAAACAAAGCAGCTACAGATTACTCAGTAACCCCACCCATGGGCCACTGGGCGCTCGGTGGCTCGAGCTGCTCACCCAGCTCGCCTGCCAAACCATCGCCCGTCGCTTCCACGGGGAGCCGGTAGACTTTCCTGCAGCCGGGTCGCTGGCTCAAGTCTATCGTATGCGCCTGGTCTCGCTGCAGAGGTCTATGGCCCGCGCGCTACACCTTCGTGCCGGCAGAGCCCTCGCTGCTGCCTCTAGCTCTGGCCAGGGGACCCACTTTCAGGCCTAGCATCTCTGATTTGCGGCTGCTTAGCAGGGTTTACTGAGCTGGGCTTTTAGGCTGGCTTTTCCAGCCCCTATCCTCATGCCCCGCTGGACCAGAAGTGGTGGGCATTCACAACCTCCTTCGCGATGCCCTGGCGGGCTTAATTTGCGACGCTGGCTACCGTGCGGTCGTGGAAGTCAACAATCAGTCATTTTTGGGCTGGCTATTCCAGACCCTATCCTCAATGGGCGAGCACTTTCTTCTATTTACAGCTCCTTGCCCTTGCATTCGCGGTTTACTTGCGCGCAGGCTGAGCTTTGGCGGCGGCCTCCGGCTTCCGTCAGGGCGACATCTTTCCACCAGCTAGCTACTCAGACATCTCCTGACTAGAGGTTACTGAGCGTTCCCTGGCTGATTTCTTAGTCCTAGTCGTTCGCATTCAGGCTCCCTCAGACCCTGTCCATTCCTTTGGGCTGGCCTTTCCCAGCCACCAGTCAATCTGGCCGCGCTTCTCTTTTTTTTGTTTGTGTTTTTTTGGGCTGGCCTTTCCCAGCCACAGTCAATCTGGCCGCGCTTTTTCTTGCCCTCATTGGGAGTGCCACTTCTCCTACTGGAATTGTCCTTCTTTCCGGTGCAAAGCTTGAGCCTGAGCTCCCTGCAAAGAGTTCGACATATCACGGCGCGAAAAGAACATCGTGAACTAGCGGATTGGGCTGAATGACCTTCTGACTTAGCCTGGTGGGTCGTGGGCCGTGCGATGGCCCCCCCCAACATCGGGCTCAGATCCAATACGGGGATCTCGGGTGAATGCGCCGCTGCTCAGTAGCGCCCTAGCTATGGCTGCCACCCACACTGAGTGAGGGCGGAGCCAATGCCGCCTCTGCGACCGTGTGCCTGAGCTCCGAGTGAGGGCGGCGCCTGCGCTGGCTGTGTGACCGAGTGTCCGCTCTCTCTGCGCCACCATGAGCGCATCTGCGCCTGGACCGCCAGGACGAGGGCGAGCTGATGGTCCTCTGGAGATGGACAACCGCCCAATTGAGGACGTTGAGTGGAGGGAAGAAGAAGCTGCGGGTGCTGAATGCGATCAAGTGGAGCCACATCAGGAGCTGCCAGATGAGGAGGATTTCCAGGGCTTGGGCCTACCAGGCGACTTGCTACCTGCTATCCATCCCAAGCTGTCAAGGCACGCAAACTGGCTGATCTGGAAATGCAAGATGAAATTGATGCTGCAAGTCAGCAATGTCTGGAGTGCCGTAGAGCCCACTGGAGACGGACGTCAATGCCGGCCTTCCTCAAGACGCAATGCTGCGGCCACATTGATCCTCGTGACAAGCATGTCCGATGAGGAGATAATCGGCATCATCAACAAGCCTCTGGCCAGTCAGATCTGGGAGCACCTGAAGAACAAGTATGAGAACAGAGGGCTTGATAACGTACTGTATCTAAATATGAAACTGCGAGACTGTAGGATGGAGGAGGATGAGCCCGTTCAGGACTTTGTGAACAGAGTGCAGTTAATGGCTCTCCAACTACATGCCATTGGAGAGGGCATCACAGCAAGGCAGCAGGTGATGCACATACTGAGGGGACTTCCACCACAGTACAGTGCTCTCCGAGACATGTTCCATGTGGTCAGCAGAGATGACCTGACCGTGGACTATGTGGAGGCTCGCCTCCTTCTCAAGGAGCGGATGTTGGCGGAGCAACAGTTCAATGTGCATGGCAGTCAAACAGCTCTGGTGGCCAGACAAAGGATGGAGCAAGGCCCTGGACAACACCTGGAGCAGTCCAGATTGACCACACATCAGCAAGGTGCTCGGCCAGAATCTGCACAGGCAGTCAGAACGACCCATCACCAAGTGAGGAGGCCGAGTGGGAGTAATAGCCAACAGATGGGAGACCAGTCTTCTGGTCGGTGTGGACGACAAGTGTCTTTCAGGACATGTTACTACTGTCGTGAATCTGGACATGTAATCAAAGACTGTCTTAGAAAACGTGCTGAGCTAAGTGGCTAAGTAGTGGAGGCAGTAGGAAAATCTGGAGGACATGCTCCGCTGTCTCATTACGCTTCGAAGGCGTCACATGACAGCTGGCTGCATGGACTGCTTCAGAGGTGTTGTCACCTGGCACCTCTATCTAGGTCCTACTTTGAAGATACAAGGTAGCTGTCTCACTGACATTTAAAAAGGCAGTGAGGTATGCATGCCACTGCTACTGTCACAGAAGAACTGGCTCGTATGATGATAGTAATCTGCAGTAACGGGCTTGTGCAATTTCCTGTTGACATGGGTGTATTCACTGCAGCCATAAGCAAAGAAGGCTATTTGCTTATTCAGTCCACTCGCAGTATCAATGCTCTGTGGATCAAATACTGGTACGAGGGTGAATACAGCGAGACCATTTAAGAAAGAAATCAGGCCACACAGCATATACCGTCCATTTGACACAGAACGCGTACCATCAGGTCCCCAAATCGGCCTTGGCATTCGTGCCGCTCGTTGGCTGCTCGACGTACATCTGGATGTTGAGGATGCCGCTTCTGAGCGACTTGACAGGAAGGACTTGCAGGTCGCTAAGCTCCCCACCCTCAGCAGGAATCCAGACCACGTCCGAGACCGCACCGCCGACCCCATCAGGCAGCTTCTTGGTGTAGGCAATGACCTCGAAGGAGCAGTCTGCAGCACTCAAGCCGCAGCCACTCTCACTAGAGAATGAAGTCAAATGTGTTGGACTGAGGTATACACACAGCAGTCAGGCCATGGGCGCAATGCGGTGAGTGTATAAATGCTACAAGGACAATCTAGTATGATGTTGCTGGCCGAAGCTCGTAGGGACATTCTCAGGTTGTTGGAAGAGAAGATGTCCAGGCTACGGTGAGAAGCGCTTTCTGCCGCTCGATGTACCTGGCGGCAACGGTATCAGCGGGGCGTCAAGAACGGCCAGCTTCAGGAGGAAGGCCCTCAGTGCGGGCTCCAGCTCCCGGGGCTCGGGGATGGAGCCGCCAGGTGTGGCTGCATCCAGCTGCAGGCTGACAACATGGCGTTCTAGTGCAACACGGGCACTCCCGTGATGGATCACAAGAGCGAACTTCTCCACGGTACCCTGCTCAATGGGATGGAGTGGCAGGCCTTGACGTCGCTGAAGCAGTCACGACAGTATACCTCATGACAGTCCAGAGCCACACAAACAGCAAGTTCTCCGAAGACAAGCTCTTACCTTCAACCAAGAAAGCTTCAATATTCTCTTCAATGGATAAAAGAAGCACTCGTGACGCAGTAGAAGCAATACACTCCTCTATCAATCAGAAGCCTAAACGCATTGGACGGCATGGGCTGTGGTAGTCAATGCAAGTGTGGGCCGCCGCTGCTTCTGCGCCGCTTGGTCCTGCAAGCAGCGACGGGATGCGCCCATTCTTCGTCACCGGCCTGTGTAAGAAGGTGAAGCCGCTCGAGTACCTGCTCGATCCAGTCGCGCAGGCTGGTGGCGACCGAGCGGACGTACTCCTCGAGGTCGGGATGGCGCGCCCAGTGGACGGGCACGCCGTAGTGCCGCCGCCGCTCGAACACCTCTGCGTGGCGGCTGGCCACAGCGGCGGCCGCCACTGCCGTTAGCGGCCGGGGCGGGCGAGAGGACCCTGGCCATTAAACCCCGGACCCTGGAGCTCCGGCGCAGGAGGAGCGAGCTCGCTTACCGGCCGGGTAGACGCCGCGGACGCAGAGGATCTGGTGCACCGCCACCTCCAGGAACTCGCACACGACGTCGGCCAGACCTGGAGCGGCGTCGCCTGGAGGGCCAGGAAGGCAGCATGGGTGGCGTGAGGTGGCGGAGCCGAGCCGGCAAGGCGCCGCCGCCTCCGGGCCGCCGCCGCCGCTGGCGGGTGTGCAGGAGGCGTCACCTCCGCCGCACCCGCTGCGGCCCGCCATGGCCGGCGGCGGCGCCGGTCGCTATCGAGCGCGCGCCCGCCGAGCGCAAAACCCACGACAATTCCCCCGCGCTCCGCCGCGGCCGCGAGCTCCGCAGAGGACCTGGCCGGGCAGGCGGAGGCCGGCCCTCGCGTCGGCGGCAGAAGCGGCGGCGGCGGCGGGGGCGGCGGTCGCGACGGCGGCGCGCAAGGCGGGGAGCGCGAAAGGGCTGGAAATTGTAGAAAGAAATGCGATTGCTTATATAAAAGAATCGGCTGTAAACTGCCAGCCAGACGCTTTCAGGTATTCATGACGGAGCCAAAGGCTAGGCAGACAGGGTGCCCTCAATTAGCCCGTGTCAGCAGTAGAATGTCAGATGAGCTGAGGGGAGGCAGAGCCCCCGCTGCGCAAACCAGAGGCTGCTGCTGCAAAGGAAGCGCGGCTAGATTGACTGGTGGCTGGGAAAGGCCAGCCCAAAGGAAATGGACAAGGTCTGAAGGAGCCGGCCTTCTTCTGCTGCTGCAAGGGCGCGGCGCGACCAGCCCGGCGATGCAAAGCAATCGCCTGGGACCGCTGTAGGCACATAGACAAACGCATTCGGTAGCAGGACACAAGACCCAAAGGCGCCGAGCCACCGGGTCACCCAGCTCGCCCGCCACACCATCGCCCGTCGCTTCCATGAGGAGCCGGTAGACTTTCCAGCAGCCGGGTCGCTGGCGCAAGTGTATCGAATGCGCCTGGCCGTCTCGCTGCAGAGGTCTATGGCCCGGGCGTTGCACCTTCGTGCCGGCAGAGCCCTCGCTGCTGCCTCGGGCTCTGGCCCGGGGACCCACTTCAACGAGCCTAGCATCTCCGACCTGCGGCTGCTTAGCAGAGGTTACTGAGTGCTTCGTAGCTGCTTTGCTTCTCTTTCTTAGCGCTTTCCCTGGCCCCCTCCTCGTACTCTGTTCATTCCTTTTCGGGCTGGTTTATCCAGCCCCTATTCTTAATGGGCGAGCACTTTCTCCGGGAAGGGCTGCACCCTCTTCCCGGCGCCGCTGGTCAGCTTGAGAGGCCAGCAGCGAAAGTAACTTGGCTCTGGCCAGGGGACCCACTTCAACGAGCCTAGCATCTCCGACCTGCGGCTGCTTAGCAGAGGTTACTGAGTGATTCGTAGCTGCTTTGTTTCTGTTTCTTAGCGCTTCCCCTGGGCCCCTTCTCGTACTCTGTTCATTCTTTTTCGGCTCTGCCTGAACAATGTATTGGCTTGAATTGGCCTCCCTTTCAATTCATGCGCCCCGCGCGCCTTCTCTCTTTCGGGCTGGCTTTTCCAGCCCCTATTCTCAATGGGCGAGCACTTTCTTTCTGAAGTAACGAGGACCACCGGCCCCCGTAACACCCGTGGATGTCCATGGCCAGGAGGTAAAAGGTATCACCCGCCGGGTGGTCCTTGTACTTGTGCAACTTCTGCTCGGCCACCTTCACGGCATAGCCGGTCTCAGAAGCAATGGAAATTAGGGTTGTCGAGGAGCGGACCGGCGTTGATTAGGGTGCCGCTGGGGCTCGGCCTAGCCCTGCTCGAGGCCGCGGCCGCATCCGCGGCGGCGGTGGCGGCGGCGGCGGCGGCCATGGCGGCGCGCGTGGCCCCGCTCGTGGCGNAAGGCGAGGAGTGGCGGCGGCGGCGGCAGCGGCGGCCCCGGACGCGGTGCGTGGCGGCCTGCCCCGCTTCTTTGCGCCGGACCTGCCGTCCTCCGAGGTCCGTCGTGCCGCGCCTTGCCCGTAGATGGCGCGCGCGACTGCCGGCGACCGCGCCGTCGTCGCCGTCGTCGTGGTGGTGGGACAGCATCGCTTCTCTGGGGTCGGCCTCTGAGCGGGTTCCCGCCTGCGCAGGGCGGCGTGGTGGCGGTGGGCGGCGGCGAGCTGTGGCACATGGCCAAGGTGCTGCGGCTGACCGTCGGCGACAGGTGCGCCGCCGCCGCTGCTGCAGGCTGCAATGACTGACCTCAAACCCCAAACCCCTACGGTCCTACACAGCTACGGTCCTTAACACCTATCTTCCAGCCCCACCAACAGTAGACCAACTCTCCCCGCGCTCGCTCGGCCTCGGCAAATGCCCGTCTCGATAGTGCAGATAAGACTATATATCAGCATTCAGACCACAAGCGCTCTGGGGGTTCTCTTGCTAATGTGTCAATCCATATATCAGCCCATAGCTGCTAATCCCGCTGCCATTTTCGCTGCTCCTCGTGCTGAGAAGCTGCAGCTCACTGGTGTCGGCCAGATCTGCAGCCTTGCATCTTGAGCGACTGGCAAATTTCAGCACATGCCTATCTTCTTCACGAGTTAAATGGAAGGCCCTGTGAGCGAGCTTGTCCTCTGGTCTGCGTGCAGGGTGGAGCTCTTTGATGCCCGCGGCGCCCTTGTGGAGGCCAAGATACTGTCAATGGACAAGACGACGACCGAGCTCGCAGCCATCGGCTCCTCCATCAGAGTCCCCTGGGCCGGGCCAAAGTGGTCTGTGGGAGTCGCATGTGGTATGCGGCCACAAACTGCCTCTCCTTGTCTCGCCCACATTGATAGAACCCTGTACAATCTGATCAAGTCTGGGAATGGCCATGACGCACGTCCCAGCCATGCTGCTATTTCTGAGCCTGACGAAGCAGACCAGCACCGACAGGTACTCTGAAGGGCGGCCGAGCAGATTGGCTGGTGGAGAAGTGCACGGTGAGACCCGCTGCTTGCTCCTACGTTGGCAACACCATGAGTCCTACTCGGTCTATGATATAGGATTCCATTGTGAAACATGCAATTCCTTTTTGCTCTGCTTGTCGTGCCTGCTGGAGCAGTCGCTTCCAGCCCGCTTAGCGCACCATGGCAGCTGCTGGGGTTGCTAATCTCCTGGCAGGAGCTGGGGGCTGCTGCACTCGTTCCGCTGCTGACAGAGCGCTCCCCGCGGGCCGCGGAGAGCCGCATCGACCGGTGGCAGCGGGTGGCGCTAGCGGCTGCTAAGCAATGTGCACTACCGACACTCCTAATCTCATACATGAGATTAGGAGGCTGCACTTGCCAAGTTATTATAATTGTGTGTCCGTCTTTTCGTGCCTCATCGTCACAATTTCGCGCTGGGCAGGTCAGAGACTGCATGGCCTTGACATCTCCGAGCCCGTCCTCCTGGAGGACCTCATGGAGCAGGTACAGAGGCGTCAGCCCTGGCAAGCCTCCCGCAACCTTAAGAAATCATGTTGCGGTCAAATGACTATCACTCTGCAGCTTGTATACATTGCTTCAATTCCGCTCAGCACAGCCGGGGGTAGACTATTTGCTATTTAGAGCATGATCTGTCTCGCAGGTCGGGCAAGCTAATCCGACACTGCTCGCCACAGCTGAGGCGAAGCCTCTGCTGTTGCAAGTCTCAAGAGAGGCAGCTTTGAAGGGCGGCTTGCTTCTCATTGGGCCTGAAGGAGGTAAGCTTCAGATACTAAGCCCACATCTGCCTGATGAAGACTAAAAGCTCACAAATAACAGACCGCTTGCTTCATGGGCTATCTAGCCAAGCCCGTTTGCACTGCACAGGGTCGTCAGAGGAAAGGGATCATTTTGCGTATTTGAGGTTTTAGACTATGCTTGCCCACAGTGAATTCCGACCCCTTAAAACAGAAGTGGAGCTTGCCTGTGCATTGAATGAGTTGCTTGTCGCAGTATTGCTGCTCAAATTTGTGTCTTGAGCGAGTCACCTGAATGTGCCTTTGCCTCAGACTTCACGGAGAAGGAAGTGAGCATGCTGCTCGGCAGGGGAGCTCTGCCTGTCGGCCTCGGCCCGAGGAGGCTCAGGGTTGAGACTGCAGCCATGGCAATGCTAGCAGCGCTTGTGCTCAAGCATGAGAGTGACCGTGTGGTGCATTGACGTGGCCAAGCGGCCCACTGCTTCGAGCAGCCTGGGACGGGCAAGCCCTTGTTGAGGTTGCCGAAGTTGCAAGAGTATGAGAGCAAAGTAAATCATCCTACTCTTCTTTCTTTGCGATGGCGGCTTGATGCCGAAGCTGAGCTTGTTTCCACCTCACCATCAAGTCAACCACGTTCCTTAACAAGTTCACCTGCGACACACTGTATCGCAGTGAGAGCGCAGCATGTGCAAATTGACCTGCTAGCCGCCTGGGAGAAATTTGGAGCTCTTGGTGTTAATCTTGCAGAGACATGCGCGCGAGATAGGCTAAGTTGATCTTACCAAGATAATTGTGGCGATTATGAGCATGGGACCCGATAAGACGGTTGAGATGAAGATGCCTTGCCGGTCAAAATACTGCTGAGTAGCAAACTTCTTCCAGTACCGGCCCAGGAGCCCGTTCATTCGCTCAGCGCCATACACGGACGCGCCTGTAAGTTGCACACCAACAGCAGGTTCACTTGACAAAGCATTCCTGACATGAGAGTAGCGCGGAGGGGTGACTGGAAGAGTTGCATGTGCATCCAAGTCCGCCGAACATGTTACCAGTGATATTCCATGGGTCAGCAAAGGAGGGCCACTGGGTACTAACAAGCAAAGAGGAAGATTGCAGCCTGCACATTTATTCGTCTCCAAGTGGTAATAGCCAGCAGGATGAGGATGACGTGGCAGGCAATCAGCCCGAGCAGCCACGGCTCCTGCAAGCACGCACGCGCAGCCACCTGCTCAGTGAGGAGTTATCCATTGGAAGAGGAGATACTTCAGGCAAGAGTGGCGCAGGAGCAGCGCAACGGCAGTGCAGACTGGGTTGCTAGTGGCTGGCACATCGTTGATGCCTTCCTCCTCTGGTACTGCGGGCCTGTGGTCTGTCATGCATTCGACCGACTCATGTGCGGCCTCATCGGACGAGCCCCCTCTGCCCACCCCAAGTACGACTGCGAGTATGAAGAGCAAGGGTCATGCGATGTGGGCAGACATGGAGCACTGACGCAAAGGCGCAATGGCGCATAATCTGGCCTGCAGCGGCAGCGCTGAGCATGCATGCTAGGGCCCATAGCTCAGGCGCCACACCGTCCAGTCGACGGCCCTGATGAAGGCGGAGGTCTGCGTGAAGAGGCCGTCGGCGCCGCCGGCGCCCTCGTTCATCTGCCGCAGCGTGCGCCGGATCTCCTCCGTCGCCGACTCCACCATCGCCGCAAGCTCGTCCATCGCCCCGGCCCTGCCCGGCCCTGCCCGGTGCCTCCCGGCCGAGCCCACAACGGCGGCACCTCAGCGCCGCCTCCGCGAGCCTCCGTGGTGCGGCCACAGAGCCGCCGCGACGGCGCCGACGACCCAAGTCCCGCCGGCGCTGCCCCGGCCCGCTCCTTCACCGGCTGCTCGCCAGGCCAGCACCCAGCTGCTGTGTCGGAGCTCGTGGGCCCCCACGCCACTCGCTCGGCTGCGCCTCGTGCAGGCTCGAGTGCTGCCGCCGCAGCAGGAGATGGGGCGGCGGAGCTGAAGCGCGGCTAGTGCGCTGAGTGCGATGCTCCAGGCGCAGAGCTCGTGGCGGACTCCAAGGACCTCTTAGGCTTCGGACAGCAGCAAAGTGACACAAGAGTCCGTAGGAAAAAGAGGCTCTCCAAATGGTGAACAGCCAGCCCGAAAAATATTGTGAAAAGCCAGAATGCATGGAATATAACAGCTCTTCAAGTGAAAGGCAGTGGCTTTGGAACGCCAGCTCAAGCACACAAAATACACGAGCTGACTTTGATGCTTGGAAGTGCTCTTCATGAGCTGTTCAAGAGCGACCAGACCGCCAAGCACGCAGCACAAAGCTGGCATGAGAGGGCTGCTCAATCCCAAACCCTGAAACCCAGATTTTCCTTGTTTGTAGGACTGACCACACAGCCCCTTATGAATAAGGAATCCATCACCTGTGACAGAACCCGGGTTCTAATATTTGCTCGCTATGAGCTGTTTAGGAAGGAGATATACCAGCACAAGTGCTGCAGAGTTACGGCTAAAGAGTGCTCCAGTCAATTTAGGCATCAGAAGCAGCCCTCGGAATGCTCCAGAAAGGAAGAGCCTGTGCCGTCTGTGCATACTTGCGGGCGTTGGCGGAGGCCTCGTCAGCCTCCCCCCCTCTGCAGGCCTCCCTGTGCAGCTCCTCTAGCTGCTGCCAAGCCAGGTGGTCTTCAGGATCGGCACGAAGGGCATCGTCTACAAGGATCCTCGCTAGCGCCGGGTGCTTCAGGCGGGCCTGCATCCTGCTGGCCCGGACAAGGGCGGGACTGTAACGCGGAGCGAGGGTGGTGGCCGTTTCATACGCCCTCCAAGCGCCTTCGTCGTCCCCTTGACCCTCCAGGACAACACCTGCTACAAGCAGTCAACAGCTACCCGCGTGAGTATGCTCGCAATCCAGCCAAGGTACCCGCCGCAGTCACAGTGTGCTCTGGTGGATCCAACTTGTCCTCAGTGTGAACTTCTAGGAAAGCAGCGGCCAACCTCGACCAACTAGAGGCTGTCATAGAGAAGGATACCAGTTGTAAGAAGCTCGCAAGATAGAGCAGCATTGCGCAACATTGATTAGCAACTTGCAAGTAAATGCTTAGGACAATGACATTTGGAAGGTGCAGTCTACGACCCATGAGTGCATTGCCTTACCTGACACTAGCCATGCAGCTCCAGAACCTGGACTAATAGCCCGTGCCCTGTCAGCACATATGGCAGCATCTTGCCATTGCTTCAGTCTGATGTAGGCCTCGGCCAGATCCTCCCAAACCTCCTCATTCTGTTAGACCCATTTACAGGAAATACAGTAAGCCATGTTTTTGTAGCTGCCTATTCCAGCGACAAGAAATGCAGGATAGCTTGGCTCTGCTGGACTTGGCGGCAAGCTAAGCCCCTCCACATGCAAGTCCTGTTGTGTCAATCCTACATCACGAGTCAGTAGTATCCAAGCAACATAAATTTTTCTCGCACACCCTGTACATCTCACAGGCACAGATTCGATATCCCAAGGCATTGCACCATAGGTTTAACATCTGCACCGCTTCTCCAGCAATTTGCAGGCAAGTCTTAATCGTCTCCAGAGCCAATAGCGGAGATCCACTCGCCATTTGAATCCTGCATTTGGTGTGAAGTAGCGCAACCTGCATACAACAAAGACGCAAAATCATGTGCCTAGACAAATACGTGCCTGTTGTTGCCAAGCTGGACCAAGCTTGCAGTCATGGAATGGAAAGAACCCGATTCTTGACTTTCAGCCCTGATCTTATCACCCTGCATCGTGGGTACACTTTCACCTGTCCTCGGTGTTGAAGGAAGTCTAAGCACAACTTTGAATGTCCTGAATCTTTTACTAGGCCCCAAACCATAAGCTCAAAGCTGGAAGCCTAGACCCAAACTCTGTACCCTAATGGCACCTGAGCAAGACCTTACCCGACTGGCGCCAGGCGCAAGCTCCTGAAGGCCAACATTGCAGGCATCGAGCGCGTCCTCATGCCGGCGCTGTGCACACAGGACCAGCCCGAGCAGTTGCCACGCCCGTGCATCACATGATCGACCATCTACGAGGGCCTGCCTGGCCCAGCGCAGGGCCAGTACCAGCTCCCGCATCTCCGCCAGCTGGAGTCCGAGGTCGAGCGCCATGGCGGCATCCCCTGCTTCGCCGTCTCGTGCCTCCGTCTTGCCTTCCAACACCACTGCCTTCTCAAGCGTCCACGCCCGCTGGAGGCTGCCGACCGATTGCGCACGCAGCTCGGCACACGCCGCGTCCAGCTCCTGCAACCGCGCACACCGTCCGGCGCAGACGCCAGCCACATGGTGAGCCTTCCCCGCAAGGCTCGTCCACTTGCCGACTGCGTGCTCGGTCGCCCTCTGGGCATACCCCATGCCCTCCTCGCGAGCTCGTCACGGCGGCTGCAGATCCTCGCCGCAAGGAGGAGCGCCGGCACGTCGTGCGGGCGCTCATCCTTGCCGAGGACCATGCGCAGGAGGTCGATAGCAAAGCCGCTGTCGCCCATCGCGTCCTTGGCAACCGCCAGGGTGCACCACTGGTCTGTGCGGCTGATGATGCCCGGCGGCACCGCCTCGTACTGCCGGGCAGCGCCCTCCAGGTCGCCGCCGCCGGCGAACGCCAGCGCGAGGTGCTCCAGGACCTCCTCGGACCACCGCCGCTTCTGCAGGGCCTGGAGCAAGAGCACGGCTTCCCCAGATTCATCACTCCCCATCTGCGGCTCTCCATGACCGCGCCGTGCCGTCGAAGGCGCGCGGCCCCCGTCCCTGCCGGCATACAGGAGCAGCAGCGCCAGCTCCTTCTGCAACTCCAGCAGCTCCTCTGAGGCCGCCAGCAGCGGGCTGGACACCGAGCTCCGGTAGGCTGTAACAGCGGCCCGCACGTCTCCGGCCTGCTTGTGCAGCCTCGGCAGGAGGCCGGTCGCCTCGCGCGCCACCTGGGCAATCGCACCGGTCGTCGGGCCTGGCGGGACTGTGCCAGCCGGGAAGACGGCGTGGATGGCGTTCAACAGCGCCTGGCAGTGCTTCGCCGCCTCTGCCGTGGAGTCATCGGATGGCGATGAAGACCGTCAGCGATGCCTGAGCTTCGTGCCGGGATGCATGCGCTCGCCACGGCAAGCAGGAGCAGCCTGTGACGACGCCATGAGAGAGGGCGACTTGCCGGGTGTCGCGGCATGCAGTGAGCACGGCCGCCTCCGCCATGGCGGCGGCGGCACAGCGGCAGCGCACCGATGGGCTGCTGCAGCTGCTGGAAGCACCGCGCCCGAAGCAGCGCGCCACGGAGGACGACGCCGGCATCGTGTGCGCCGCCATTGCCACCACTGCCGCCGCGGGGCGTCGGCGAAGCCAGGGCCGCTGCCTCCTTCCTCCCGATCCGCCGCCGCGGCGACGGCGCCGGGCGAGCCGCCGCCGCCTCCGGCGCCAGGGACGCCCGCAGGCGGCGGGCGAGGCGCTCGGGGTCGGCGCCGCCGGCCAGCGCGTCCAGCGCCGCCTGCGGGCCCGCCCTCCGAGCCTCCGCTGCGCCGAGCAGCGCCTGCACGACCTGCGGCGGGCC
>WELB01000199.1:62442-91682 GCA_009602725.1 Spirogloea muscicola
GGACCCACTTCCAGGAGCCCAGCATCTCTGATCTGCGGCTGCTTAGCAGGGGTTACTGAGTGTCTCGTAGCAGCTTTGTTTCTGTTACTTAGCGCTTCCCCTGGCCCCCTTCTCGTACTCTGTTCATTCTTTTTCGGGCTGGTTGTTCCAGCCCCTATTCTCAATGGGCGAGCACTTTCTTCTCCCTGATTTGGCACTATACATTGTGAATCCACTCGACTCAGTGGTTGCTAGTGCCCTGTTCTGTGTGGGCTGCAGCCTCCGCACCACTATCCACACTTGAGCTGAAGCCAACACCGAGTCCAGTAGCAGCTGGCCAAGTCTCTTGGGGGAGATTGTCAGTTATTTCAGTGGCTGCACAGGATCCAGCAATGATGGGTTCTTGGCTCTGCTTGCACACGCCATCCTCTGTCACACCCCACAAAAGCATTGCTGTTGAGGCAGAATTACTTGCTCAGCGTGCAAAATAGGTCCACCCAATGATGGCAAATATGCAGGGTTGTACCTCCTCTGCAAGCTTTCAGTCAGTTAAGCCTTATCGCCGAGCAACTAGGAACTATGGTGCAGGGTGGAAGGGAAGGCACCGTGCTCTATGTGCTGGATGTATGTTATGAAGCCAAGCCTTCTTGCTTCCAGCAATGGGCCATCTAAAAGGGAGTGCGAGCAGTCCTTCCATTGTTGATGATGAGGGATGCTAGCTTTCTGTAGCAAGTCGTAGGTATCACACGAGGTATCCTGCACAATAACAGCATATGCTTGTTTTCAAACCTCACAGCAAGCTCATAGCATGTCATTGTTGCGGCAACAGCCTTCTCCTCATGCACAATGTGATGCTTCGAGCAGAGGCGTCATACATGATCGCATACCTGTCGTAGAGTGAAAAGTTCTTTTAGCTCCTCTCTACTGAAGTGGCGCTCTGATATGCTATGACGTCCTGCGTCTGTGCCTGCCACGGCGGCTGCCACCTCCCCCTTGATGATTTGCCGCTGATAAATTTTCTCTTCAATGCTGGAAAAGCCATGGCAAGAGCCTGTGAGACGAGGGAACAAAGCTTGACAGGCTATCTTTGCCTGCCAGGTCCCTCCTCACACAATATCCGGATTGTGAATCAGTCACTAGCCTTAGGTATCCTCATCTCAGCTCAATGAGTTTGAATAGGACTAGCTTGCACCTGCCAGTCACTAACATTCTGTATATCACAACGGGTCTTCTTTGACCGTCCCTCCAGATGCGGCCCATAGCCTGTCCATGTATGCCACATCAGTCACAGTGCAAGGCTGTCTGAAGCCATCAAGTTGCCTGATGTATGTCAACAGCAGAATAGCATATGCGCAAAGAAACAGCATAGGCACAAGGGCCAAGGCAATACATAGTCTCTGATATGATAACATGATCTTGCAGATTTCTTACTGCAGGCAAGGCCAAATTCTGGTGACTAGAATGAAAACATGCAACATGTACCTGAGCATCTGTGGCGGGATTCCAGTCTGGATCGAACATCACCAGCCTGCATGAGTTGTAGTGCATTAGACAACCATGACCAATGTATACGCTTGGCATACTCCTGCTAATGATTACATACTTTCATGCTGCCTCTTTCAAGGCCAGGTGGACTTGTTATTAAATTGCCACTGACATCCAGGCTTGTGGTTAATAGCTTCTTGACTTTGCCCATTCGTTTGGGAGCACCTGTTAGAGCACAGCGACGTGGCTACTCACCGATTTGCTCCTACCAGGTTGAGTCCGGCACCACCTGCTTTCGAAGAGAGAAGGAAAACCATCTCATTAGAAGTGCCAGCATTGAAGCGGTCCACCATCGGTTGGCGATCCGAAACGTCTGTTGAACCATCCAGCCTGCACCACTTCCAGCCCTCGCACTCGCACATGTTCTGGCCAAGCCAATTGCGTCACGTCGATAACATGAGAGAGAGCGAGGAAGAGCGCATGGTATACAATGATCAGTCCAGCTGCAATGCATGACCACAGATAGCCATGCTGATGCAACCACTCGTATACATGACAAGTAGTCAGCGGCAACACATATGGCAGCCTCAAGGTAAAAGAGCAGGATGCAGCACCTGAAGGATATCAAGAGTCTGCGTAAAGTTAGACACAAGGACCATCCTCTCAGTTTCTCCTACAGTAGCACTACTGGCCATATGGTGCAGCATGCGGGAGAGGCAGGCCATCTTGCTAGAGACCTTGTAAGATTCACAAGCTGCACGACTGCAGTTGCCATGACCCCCCATTTTAGCTGTGTTAGCAGGAAACGTCAGTGCTACAAATGCTTCCGTCAAGGTCAGTATGCAAAGATATTCTTTGTTCCTGCTGGCAATGATAGAGGCATTCGCATGCGCGTGCGTCTTTACAAAGCATACTGACATGATGCAGCCACATGCTATCTATAAGCGTCGCATCTTCCACAACGTTCAATATCATCCTCTTAAGTATGTCCTTGAATTCAGTCTTTGACATACAGAGACAACATACATGTCTGAAGTTCCAGTCATCTTTGCTTCATGAAGAGCACCGTGTAGTCTGACTGAGGTCTTCTTTTGATTGGTGAGACAGGCAAGCGGGCCTCCTTGATGGTTTTCTTCGGTGGGAAATAGTTTTGGATGATTGCACACCTTTCGTAGGGTTGCAATTGCAACAAGGGGGTTGGTAGAGTCTCCAGATCCAGTAACAAGGGAAACAACAGTCTGCAAGGAAGACACCAGCCATACATTGCAAGCAAGCTCATATAAGTGAAAGCTTGTATAAAATACTGTACTTAAGATAACGAATAGGTGTATGAACAGCATCTACACAGAAATATCCATTGCCAAATTTCAGTTTGATCTTGATTTTTGTATGTTCTTCATTTCTATCTCTTCTGCAGTTCTAGATTGTGGATTCAACTTGACAACACTTGCTCTTTGGAAGTCACTGAAGCATTGTAGGAGGGAATGCTCATCCGTGATTGAGGAGCCTTTAGGTAGCACACCACTTGAGGTTATGCATGGAGAGTTCTGACCTTACTCTGTAGATACCTCATGTAGAGCTCAATCTGAAGTGGGTGCAACTTGCAGAAGACTACATACCTGAAGACCACATACGCAAATGAGATCCTATGCTGGCAGTCATGTGCTCTAGTTGCTGCCAGGAGGTTGATATTCGGCAGTCAATTGCTGCTTTGTGTCTGCAGCATATGCAAGCTGAGGCATCAGGCTCATGATCCCTCACTCATTCTTTGGAGGCAAGTGCTGTGCAAGAACTGAGGCTGTACGTCTGAGCATGCAGGCATTGATCATGTGCTGCAGCTTCTCAGACCTGTGCTTTCCCAGCAATTGCTCCTCTACACTGTGAACAGGCAATGTTGTGTAAGAAAGCAACTAGAGCGTTGTCAAGCTCCCATTCTTGATCATTCCTCAGAGCACAAAAACAGCGTTCATTAATATGGCTGGTATAAGTGACGCGCAAGACTGATAGTGTAAACTTTATCTGGGAAGTCAATCATCAAAGCGGGGGCTGGGATACCTAGCATCGCGGTCGCGGCTTCGTTCAATTGGATCAGTGTATACTCTCTTGAAGGTGGGAAGAGGTCCAAGCAGGTTGGGGTTGACAAAGTCGACCATGGCATACAACTCATTAAGGTCATTCTGCACGGGGGTGCCAGTCTGCATAGCAGCAGAGAAGATGAGCTGCAACTGGTCCTTACGCCAGACATTTCACATTTCATTGTCTTCACCTCGTGACCTGGTTGCCCTGAAACATGAGCTTGTATCCACTTCATGCAAGGCGACTCCTTGTTTGCTTGGTGTTTACTCAAGTAAGAGTTGCTAGACTGCATGATACAATTGCTTAGTAAGAGCTTGGATGCTGTTATACCAAGAGGATGCGTCGGGGGCACTCCAAGGAAGTAAGTGCGCTGATGGTCTTGCTCCCTAAGGCAATTGATAACCAGTAAATCGGTCACAATAGGGGCAGCATCTCGGCTAAGGGAGCCAAGACACTCCCGGATACAAACAACATCGCATGCTACGGCTGCTATTACAATCAGAGAGGTTGGCAAGTAAGAATGTGGACAGGAACGCTTCCTCTCATTGGACTTGCAGAATTTTGAGTTATGATCATCTCTGCTACTGACCTTGAGCATTCTTCAGTCGATGACCTTCATCACAAACCAGCAAGCCTGGCTGCGCCTTGCTGATTGTATCCGCATACTTCCGAAGTAGATCATAGGAGATGATAAGCAGGGGACATACATAACCATTCCTAAAGATCTCAACTCTTGATGTGGCCTGTAATACCAAAGTGTCGCTATTGAGATTGATGCTATTCTGGAAGTGCTGAATGCACTGATGAAGGCAATGAAAGCAAGCGATTTGGCCAGGTAAGAACTGGATCATAGGAATTGCATTGAGTTGGGCTGGTGTAGTACCTGCTGCACCGACAGGCTTGCATGCACTGCAAGAGTTTTTAACCTTTCAGTACCTAGCCACTTCTTCACCTGGACACAGGCAGGCCAAGCTGTCAAGAGTGCAAAGTCAAGCTTTTCCCTCAAGTCTTAGTAGTCACAGATGAGACAGTCTAGCTCAAAACAAGCAGGTATACCGTGTCGACAACAAGCATCTTACCTCTTTCTCCCAATTGTGCACCAAAGATGAAGGGCATACGACCACAGCACGTTTCAGTGTAGGTTTGCCTTGCAGGCCCTTGTAGAAGGAAAGGTGAGCGTGATGAGAGTAGCGTGCCAAACAATGCATCACACTCTTTCACATCTTGAGGCTATACCAATGCTGCCAACATCTTTGACAGTCGGCATGACAATACGATCTCATCATTTCTCATGTGTATATGTCATAAGACTTATTCTCGACCATGTGCCATGCTGAACAGTATAAGAATGAACCTGTTTCAGAAGAGTCCATGTGAGTGCCAAAACCTGCAGAGTCTTGCCAAGACCTGCATCAACAAGCCTAACAATGTAATCCGCTTCGGCCTAAGCAGTGCCAATGGGTGGCAACCCTCAGGTATGGTACGCAGGTATGGTACATTTGAACAATGGTGTACCGAATCATCAAAATTAAGTCCCGCAAGATGAAAATAGTACCCATCTCGTCAGCCAGAAGGCATCCTCTGAAACTTGAAACTCGTAAGCCAGTGACACATTCAAGCATGAACTTGACGCCGTCAAGTTGGTGAGGCCGCAATTTTTGGACAAAGAACTGCCACACAAGACAGGAGATTGCTTTTGACTTATTGTCTACTCGTAGGCATAGTGTAGCACTCCTGCTGTACAGATGCAGGCTGCACGCTATGATCACAGTACAACTGCAATAATAGGGCCTTCCATTGCAGTCTTGCACTATACCTGGTCAAGCCAGACAGGACTGCTGCTTTCTGTACCCTCCACAAGCAAGTGCACACCCTCCTGGAAGGGAAAAATAGTCATATTATTAGATACCTCCACATCACAGGACTCCATACATGATATTCCAGGTATACCACGGTAGTGCCAGCAGTCCACTGCTGCCTTCAAAGAGGAACTTCACAAGCATTTGTTGAGATCGTATCTAGGCAAAACATTCTGTTAGTCACCTTAGGTGGTAAAGGCCGCGGATCTGTCTTGGCAAGTGGACGTGTTGGTCTGCAAAATGTCAACATCAGCCCGCAGCTTCCAGAATGCAAGTTTCTGGAAGACCTAACTGCTCTGACTTCAGCAAGCCTTGCTTAAAATTACATGCACCTCGTAAGCCTTGAAAAGGGTGTCGTCAGTCTGGTAAAATCACATGCACCTCGTAAGCCTTGAAAAGTGTGTTGTTGGTCTGGTGCTGTTTGCCTGTCCCAGGTCATTACACGTACTTGATGAACACCAGGGTAAGAAGACGGTTCCACTTGTATAGGCTTCTTCATCGACTTTGTCCATCACCTCGACGTGGTAATTGCCTGTCTGCAGATTGATCTTAAGACCTAGCTAAGAACTGACTGCACCAGCATATCTTTCCGCAAGATTCTGAAAGGCCAACCCAGTTGCTGACGGGGCTCATGTTCCTACCAATGACTGTAGCTAGATCAAAGTGGCAATTGTATGCAAATTATCTTCACAATGGAACAGGATCCTTGACATCACACCTCAATTGTTGCTCCAGAAGGCATGCCCTCACAGCCACTGATGCTGCTCTTGCCCAGTTGCTTGCCTCCGTTGTCTTGAAGAATGCAGGACTTGCCCTTTACAATCAGTATGCCATCTGACCAGGGGCCTTTGTGCTTAGCATGTTTCTTCTTCTTGCAGAACATGATACTGTAGTAAGTTGCAGTTGCTGGAGGTTCTTTTACTAAGTGTCTTGCGCCTGGCACGCAATCCTCAGGCAGTCCATCTGCTGGCGTCTGTGTCCCATCTGACTTGCACAGTAGATCCTCAGAAAGCCTTGGCGAGACAAACTTGCGTTTACTTGTCATTCTTCCTCCCGCAGTATATCCTTGTTCTTTGTCCTCAAGCCGTTTAGACGAGCGCTCATGCATGCTGATGTAAGGTGACAACTGCCAAGGTAGACACCATGGCCTGTTAGTCCAGGCAAACGTTGAGGGCATCAGAGAGCATTGTGGCAAGCGTTACACATTCTCTTGACCAAGATTCGATGTCAGGGGGTTCTGTTCGTTCTGATTGATTAGGGAGCTCACGTAAGAGGTCGATGAGAAGGCAACAATACAGCCAGTAGGTTCTGAGGTAGACCTCGTAGCTGAAATGGATTTGCCACCAAATCATCACCCCATCCGACTGCCTGGCTGCCGCCTTAGAGCCACGAGACAAAGAAAATTTGTGGCGCCTTGGACCAGCGGTGCCCCGAGTGCGCAGCCACGGGAACTCTGCGAGCAGGATCTCTACCAAAGCAGCCAGAGGAGAGAGCGGAGACCAGCGGCACAGGGCAGCCTCGGCGGCCGGGTGGACGGAGGCGCCGACGGGAAGCTGCGGCGGCGGCGGCCAGCCATGGCGGCTGCCGGCGCGGCGCCGCTGGCGATCTGCTGCGCGGCCGCCACAGGTCCTCGTCGGGCGGCGTGCGAGGCCACAGGGAAGGCCGGTCTCCTTCCGAAGTTCGTATATTCGAACGGGCTCAAGGGGCGCCAAAACCAGGCCCCGGAAGAAGTGGCACTCCCAATGGGGGCAAGGGCTGCGAGAAGCCAGCCCAAAAAGAATTGACAAAGGTTCGGAGGGGCCTGCAAGCGTGTAGCCGCTACAAAAAGAAGAAGGCTCGCCCATAGAGAAAGAGGGGCTGGCAAAGCCAGCCCAAAAAGAATGGACAATGTCCAAAGCCGAAAAATGAGAAGCCGAGGAAGGACGCCTCTACTCTACCACTCACGACAACATACTAGGGAAGCTCAGTACCCGCGAGTGAGCAACATCAGGTCCGAGTAGCTCGAGGCAGGGAAGGAGGCACTCCGCCGAGACCCGGAGGCCGCCTACAAAGGGGCCTGAAGATGCTATGTCAGAACAGGGGGAGGATGGATCACTCAGTAGTTACGAGTGAGGAGCCTCAGATCCGACAGACTAGCTGCCGGAAAACTATCCCCCTGACGAAAGCCGGAGGCCGCAGCGAGAGCACGGCCAGCACGCAGAGGAAGAGCTGTGAAAGCCAGCCGAGAGCAAACTGGGGAAAGTGAGCTCTTCCAACGGGGGTGGGGGCTGTGAGAGCCAGCCCAGGAACGAGAGCCAGAAGTGAAGGCGCTCGGTGCGCATGAGTGAAAGTGAGGCCAAGCAAGCCAGTACACTGTGTGTAATGAGAATGAAGGACGCTTCCAGGAGAGGGCGGTGGCTGTGAGAGGCCAGCCCAGGAAAAAGAATGAACACAGACTGAAGGGGCCAGGGAAAGCTCCAAAGCACACAGAAAATCAAGAAGCTACGAAGCAATCAGTAACCTCTAATGAGCAGCCGCGGGTCGGAAGAGCTGCAAGAAAACAAAAAACGTTCCAACAGAGACAGAAGCAGCAGCCAAAGAGTGCCTGCAAGTGGAGAAGCAAGAGAACGCTGGAGCGAGAATGTCAGGCGCATGCGGAAAATCTGAGCGAGCGACCCAGCGGCATTAATAAAGCGGGGCTGAGAGAAGCACACATCTCTTTTAATGTAAGGCAATGTAAAAGAAGTAGCAACGTGGCAGGCTCTCTCGCTCAGGTGTATTGCATGCGCCTGTCAATACTGTACGCTGCAGCGGTCAATGGCACACGCGTAGCATCTGCGTGCCTTCTGCGCTTTGGCGGCAGCCTCTGGCTATAGAAAGAGGACCTCCTACCCAAACATTAGTTTCTCTGCCCTGCTGCTGCTCAGTACGGGATATTGAGCACCCAGTGGCCACTTGAGTCGCTGTGTGCTTTGAAAGAATCACGTTCTCACAGCGGCTTGCTCGTCAGGCTATTGATCGGCGGTCGGGTCCGCCCGGGGCGCTGCCCGGCTTCAACGCCGCCGGGTCGCTCGCCCAGGTCTTTCGCATACGCTTGGCGGTATCGTTTCAGCGATCCCTTGCCCACGCTGTCCACACGCGCGCAGGACGCGCTCTGGCCGCGGCCTCCGGGTCTCGGCGGAGTGCCTCCTTCCCTGCCTCGAGCTACTTGGACCTGATGTTGCTCACTCGCGGGTACGGAGCTTCCCTAGTATGTTGTCGTGATTGGTAGAGTAGAGGAGTCCTTCCTCGGCTTCTCATTCTTCGGCTTTGGACATTGTCCATTCTTTTTGGGCTGGCTTTGCCAGCCCCTCTTTCTCTATGGGCGAGCCTTCTTCATTCCCTCACAGTGGAAGCGCTATTTCATATTGAAGCTAGCAAACCATCAGCACCAAGCTACGTGGCCACACAGGCCACGGACTATTATGACCACCAGTAGCTGGCTGTCGGCATTACTGGCGCTTAGTGTTGAGGTTGAGTTCTGGTTACAATTGTCTTGGGCCCTTACCGTCGGGGCACGACCGCTACAGTATGAATAGGCGGCTCCCGTTGGCAACGTTGGCAACGACATTGGGCGGCCTGGCACTGGCACTGGCAACGCCGCCGCGCCGCCGCTGCGCCGCCGCCGCCCCGCCCGCGCCCGCGCCCNCGCGCGAGCTCCGCGGCGGCGTCGTCGGTCGCCGCCGCGGCTGCTCTTGGTCCGCCGCGCGCGCGCTGCGTCCATGACCTCCGAGCCGCCGGGCCGGGCAGAAGCCCGCCTCGGAGCTCCTGTGAGGCGTGTGCGTCGGGCGACGCAGGACGATCCCATCGGCCTCCGTTGCTGGCCATGAGCGTCTGCACGCTGAGCCGCGGGGAGACTGCGGCTCTGCTACCGCTCGTCCTGACGTCTATTCAGCACAGCAGCCACTAGGCTCGACCTCCAAGAACCAGGCTAGCTCCTCGAGGACGGGCACCAACAATGGCTGCCGTTCATTCATCCTTTACCTTGCAGTATGCCAGAGGGGGAGCTATAGTTGTCATCGACCATTATTCAGCAGGCCTCTGTCATGGCTGTCAAAGGCCTGCTCAGCTTGTAGGCCCGACAAAATGGCAGCAAGTACGTGTGATGGGATTAAGACGGTCGAAGCGGACGTCGGAGTGGAACTCCTGCAGCCGAAGCCTCAAGCTTCTGCCAATCAGGTCTGGCAGGAGTACAAATAGCAGTCCTAGAGGCTCACTGCAGGGGGCGCAGACAGGCAGCGGCGACAGTCAAGGCAATGGAGCTGCGGCCCCACCTACATTACCAGAGGGGAGCCTCATGGAAAGGTCTTTCGAGGTCGTGACGACCTCCAAGCATAGCAAGTTCGACATAGATTACCTTGGCGAGAGCACCAAGGGCGACATGAAGCTGCACCGCCGGCAGTGGGAAACATGGGGTGAGTGAGCATTGACCGACGACCAACTAATAGGATACATAACTGTGCCGATAAGTTGCTGCGTCGAGAAGACAATACCAGTGCCTTGCTATTCCAATGGGCACGCCTGATGTGTGTCACTTTGATCCTCCTCTGCCTGTCCCTGACTCCAGAGAATGAGGGAGTCACACCGCTGAAGGATGGCGATATTGAGACGGTCTCAAAAGAGGAGACAAGAGATGCAGAGGACCTACTAGACAGACTATCAATCTCGGTTGTGCCAACCGACCTCTGCCTGCCGTACTGCTTGATTCAGAAGGACACTTAATTCAGAGGGTCTAGCTTGTGCACGAACAGGTCTTGCCTGATCATAATAGGGTCAGGGCTTAGTTGCGAGGGTTAGTATTGGCGTCTGGATTCAGCTTGTGATGCTTACCTTCAGCTGAGGTCCAGATGCTCCTGCATATGTGATGCATTAGCTTGGTTAAATTTTAAAGCACTTCGCTGTTCGATGACTAGCAAGCGTTGCAAATTTGCTTATTAATTGACACAATAAGAGTGCTGATAAGCATCGCTGCATATTGCAGGCTGGTTTCCCTTATGGCCTGGCTTCCAGAGGGATCTACTGTAGCAGGACTTTGAATCTGCGCTCCATAACCACAATAGGATATGACATGGATTACACACTGATCCACTACAATGTGAACGTAAGCGAAGCCCTGTAGAGCAAAAGCATCATGTAACCTCCTCTGCTTTGGCAATGCAGTCAGCTTCATCTGATTAAGGCAGGATGTTGGGATTGAAGTATCATGCTTGTGCTGGTGATGCTATGTGATTGCTTGTTGTGGACATGAACAAGGACCACTCTTGGTCGAGGTCCTCACAACCCTTGCAGTTGATTGTAGGCTTGGGAAGGTAGGGCTTATGACTACGGCATGGCCAACTTGCGGGCAAAGGGGTACCCAGTTGATGGGCTTAAATTTGACCCTGACCTGGTGAGTCGTGCATCACCAGCTTGTCAAGGCATCGGAACTTACCACTATATTTCAGACATTATGCTCTGAGCCCGTATCCTTTCCTGACTGATCGTAGCTTGAGGAGATCTATGCCAAGCTGACGAACGAGAACTGCAGCTTAGGAACAATCTTATTGCATTGTGCTCAGGTGATAAGGGGCCTAATCGTAGACAAAGAGAACGGAAACCTTGTGAAAGCAGACAGGTTTGGTTATGTGAAGAGGGCTATGCATGGGACTGAGATGCTATCCAACCGAGCAATCAGGTGACTGTCCAAGGTGTGCCATGTGATGACTTCCAAGGTTGCGCTTGCCCATGCTCATCTTGACCAGCAACTGGTCTTTCAGCGCGTCCACTTACTACTGTCTAGTGAGGACTGGCATTGCATGAGCATATGCGATGCAGACATTCTTGGTAGAGCTCGATGCTTTTGGTGTGAAAGTCATGATGGAGTGAAAGTATTCATGATTGATGCATGTCGTGTATTGTGCAATGCAGTGGAGCGTATGGGAGAGAGTTTGTGGATTTAAGGGATGAGCACAGATGGGAGTTTCTCAACACATTGTTCTCTGTCAGCGAGGCTGTCATGTACATGCAAATGGTGGAGCAGTTGGACGCAGGCCGCCTGCCGCCTGACATAGGTCCTCAAGACTATCAGGGCCTTTTCAAGGTACTTTTCACCATATTGAGCATGGTTGGCGGATTTCTCACTTGGCTGCTAATCCTACAGGCTAGACTTATTGACATGCTCAACATGTCATGCAACATGACAGGTTGTCTCAAAGGCTTTATTCAGGGCACACGTTGAAGGCCAGTTGAAGGTCAGCTATGCAAAGCAGATTCCAACAATGTAGCAACTCAGTATTGAGTAGAAGCTTAGCTACTCAGAAGCTCTCACTATCTGCAGAATGGATTGACAACTGGTTAGCCTTTGCACCTGGGCTGTAAACACTTTTGACAGCAACCAATTGCATAATGTCACATAAAGGGCTTCTTTCGCCAGATGTTTCTGGGTTGGCATGTTATGCCAAATGGTACTGCCTTTGCAGATATTCAAGCAGAGACACTTGTATGAGCAATCAAGGCACTTGCAGACATGTAGCAGTGTGCCATTTTCAGGTTCTGCAGCTGAAGCTGACATGAATCGAATGAATGCAGGCAGAGATTATCAACGCGCCAGACAAGTTTGTTGAACTTGACCCGGAGCTGCCTATGGCCCTCCTTGATCAGAAGGAGGTAAACATCTTGAGCCTGCAGTATGCCATTTGAGCTGCGCAACCCCACTGCTAACTAGACAAGTGATGATTCTGGAGATTGTTTGCTAACTTGTTTCACACAATCTCCAGGCTGGAAAGAGATTACTGCTGATTACCAACTCTGACTACCACTACACCAGAACAATGATGGAGCATTCCTTTGATCGCTTCCTTCCAAATGGCATCAAGTGGAGAAAGCTCTTTGACATGGTTTACCACCTATACTGTGGCCCTTTGCTGACTGAATGCAAAATGCACTACATATTGCTCACAAAGGATCAAGCAAGCCAGGCTAGCTGGAAACTCCTCTTGGGTCATCCTGCTTCCACCCTACATTAACTTCATTGACTTCTAGCCACTCTGTGCCCTTTCACTTTGCAAACCTGATTCTGCACCCTCTGGTCGATTCAGTATCAAAAAAGTTGGACTCTGCAGTTGTTGATGTCTGCCTCTTGCAGCTGTATGTTACATGCTAAGTGATACAGTGCCCCCTTTTCAGTGCACTAAACTGTGACGTATGTTATGTAGGTGATTGTGTCAGCTCAAAAGCCAGACTTCTTCTCTAAGAATCACCCACTGTATGAGATTGTGACTGAAGATGGTCTTATGCGGCCTTGCTTCACAGCAAGCTCAGGTTGTATTCTGACCCAAACAAAATTTTGTGTGTTTTTGTGTGCTGACTCGCTAGCCTTGCTTGCGAAGTCCAAGAAGTCCAGGATCTTCTTTGTGCGCAGGTTTTCCTTTCACTTATTTACCAATCTGATGATTGCAGGGGGACTCTACTGTGGGGGGAGCGCACAAATGGTTGAGAAGGCACTGGGCTTTGCAGGGCAGGAGACCTTGTACGTTGGGGACCACATATATACAGATGTGAGCCAATCCAAAGTCCACTTGAGATGGCGTACAGCTCTCATCTTGCGTGAGCTTGAGAAGGAGGTTAGTCACCTTAGCGTCCGACCCTTAGGCAAATGATAAGCATGATGAGCATGTGCTGAGAACGAGCAGGCTGTGCTGTGCTAAGTCCTTCCAACAAGATCGGTCTTCAATGTTTGACGATAACTTATGACCTAAGAATACACTCTAAGCAGCTCATTGAAACTTGTCCTCCTCTGTTGGACATAGAAGTATATACTAGCAGCTTGTATCATTGAAAGTGCTTGAACTTGAAGGCATCAGGAGAATATATTAACGGGGTTGTTGCAGTAGGGTTACAACTAAACAAACCATTTAGCATCAGGACTACATCTCCAAGGGTGATCATTCTGCAATGGATCAATAACGATTCACTTGGCACCCAGTTCCAAGCTGAAGCTAGAAATACTGAATACTGATTGTCAAACTTTCGACATTGCGGGCAGGTTGATGCCTTGGAGAAAGGTAGGGAGCACAGGGAGAAACTCATTGAGCTGATGGCACGGAAGGACACACTTGGGGACGTCTTCAATCAACTTCGTCTGGCACTGCAGCGGCGAAGTACTAATAAGGAAGCGCAGGTTCTTGACGAGCGCAGCCCAAGTCCTGCTGTTGCGTACTCTTAGTTGCACTAAAAGCAGTTTATTAGGACGTGATTTTCGAAAGCTCCAGTACAGGTCTGCAATGCAGTGATGCATATACTTTTGCATTGCATGACTTGACTCGGTATTTAGCATGTTGTACCTGCTCTTTACAGGCTCAGCGGTTATGCCTGTTTTGGTCATTTTTTGATTGTCCTGAGCTCACCTTAGTAACAGTTCTGCGTCATGGTCCTCATTCTACATCCGCAATCCGAGTCCACAGACCAAGGAGGCATCCAGGATGAGCGATGTGGAGCTTACAGAGAACATGCAGCGGCTGTTGGTGCTCATGGAGCGCCTGGACCATGTGATTGCCCCCATGCTGGAGCATGATGGTCACTACTTCAGTTCCAGGTCTGGATGACCATGTGGCTGCTGTTGTGTGTGATTCTATGCATCAGTAAAGTGGACCCCTTAAGAGGACCACATCATGTGATCTGATCAGTGCACCATTACTGCAAGCACAATAAGCTGTAGATTATCAGCTGGTAACTGATCAAATCATTGTGAATCTTCTTTCTTCTGATGAATCAGGTGGGGTTACCTTTCCCGTTCAGGCCTTTGGGACAAGAGTCACCTTACTAGGCAAACAGAAAAGTGAGTACAAACCCTCTCCACGATTGAACACTGATAAGTGTGCCAAATCCAGCTCTGGAAATCTATCTGCTTGGAGCAACTTCTGCTGCAGTGTGGGACTGCTTTCTCATAGGGGGGTTCGCGCAGAGAACCCCCCTATGAAACAAAGAGTAATTGCAGAAGTTGTAAGCTATTGCAGTCTCACCCTTGAGAGAAGTCTCACATGATTGTCTTCTGCTTCATGTGCTAAGATATGCGGATATCTACACATCACGAGTGTCCAATTTCCTTCGCTATACGCCCTTTATGTACTTCCGTGCTCATAGTCAAGTAAGATCCGTATGTAGTCTTTCACAAACAGAAATGTCTCAGCAGCTTGTTGTAGCCATGAGTACCAGATCTGGGTTGATAAACTACAGAGCCATTGTCTGCAGTGTGACGTGTCAAATGCCTTAACAACCTTAGCAAGATATACTCAAACACCTTCGTAGCCCACTCCAATTTGATTATGCTTTAGTTGGTGAAGTGTTGCTTTTGCTCTTCCATGTGCCAATTTATTGTGAATCCTTAGGAGGGCGAGGTTGTGGGTATGGTTGCTGGTGAATTGCTCATGAGCTGCTGGCACGTGTGCAGTCGCTGGCGCATGACCGCAACACCACATGGGCTGACTGCAAGCTGGAGAATCATCCAGAAGAGAAGGATGCTCTGCTGCAATCAGTTGCCAACCACTTGCCGAACCATTGACGACTGTGAAGTCTCCGTGATTGGTCAGGCATCAGCACGGACTTGTAGTGGTGACCAACACAGTCACTTTTACGTGGCATGCCCTTTTGTAGGAGTGCATGTAGTCTTTCCTTTTCTCCTTGTTGCCAGCATACTTGTGACCAGCTAGGTATCAGTGGGTGTGACTGCACTGCTCGGAGCTTACGTGGTCAATCGTGGGGTTGTGTTATCATTAACCTTGATAGGAGATGCCCAAAATGGCATCTCAGCCAAGCACATGGGTATGCTCCTTGTCAACGATAAGAAGCGATACGTGTATGGCTGTACAATTGAAGCAATCAAAGCGCCCCAGACTCTCCCCCCACCGCAAACCAACAATGGCACTGAGTTAACCAGCTGGATCAGATGCTGAGCAAGGGAGGCAACTTATTACCATAGCCGCCATAGATTCCATTGTGCGAGGTAAGTAAGAGGTCTCCGGGGGGGGTGCTCTCCTGTTTGTCCTCCGTTTTTCTTTCTTAAATTGTTGCCCAGCCAGGCAGTGTCTGCGTAAAACCCTCCCACATCTTCCTTCTCTCCCTCCAATTTGTAAGAAAGCATTGATGTGGACAACGTCACGAAGGGAAGGGGTGCAGCGCGCATTAATTGAGAGGAAGCCAAAGAAAATGAGAGGGAGGCCAAAGCAAGCCAGTACATTTTGTAAAGATCAGCGAGGAAACGGGGTAAGGTAAGGGTAAGGTAACAAAACGAAATACACAATCGAAGGGGGACTCTATTGCCCACGAGTGAACACGAGGAGGCGAAGCTCGCTGCTCCGGGGTGACAACCACGGCCAGGCAACGCATGTCTAACTTGCCAGGTCTTCAGTGAGGGGGGAATGATGCCCGACAGCTTCATTGCCAAGTGGTGCCCAACCTCGTGAAGAATGCCAGATATAGCATCTCCACTTAGCTGGTGGAAGGCAATGCCCTCACTACCCACCACGAGGTCAGCACAGCCCTCAGCAAGTGAAGGAACTGAGTGGAGGAGGTCGCGGCATTGGCGGTGAGCTGACAAATCTGGAGGTAAGCTTGAATGGCAGGGCCCCTTTACACTGTGACCGGAAGAGGCTAATAGAAGAGGCTAATACCTCAGGGTCAGCCTGTTCTCGCCGCGTGTCTTAGCGCTCTCTGGCCCCTTCGGACCTTGACTCTTCCATCGAGTGTCCTTTCACAGCCCTCGCCCCCTTTGGTTGAGCTGCTTCTTGTTCGTCAGAGTGAAGCTTTGGAGATGCTGGAAGCACTGAAGGCCCAAAACCCCAGGGATGCTGCTCGGGTGAGGGGAGCCAGTGGGTATCAGACAAAGCCACCTTGCTGATAGAGTTGAAGAAGCAGAAGATGAAGCTCTTGCAAAAGCGAAAGTGGACAAGGTCTGGAAGGTTCAGAAGGTGCAAAACACATGAACTCTCAAAGTAGTAGTCAAGGGGCGCGGAAACACGCTGAAGCAGGGCGGCTGGCGAAGTAAACGAAGCTCATTCTGAAGGTGAAAGGAGCCGGAGCAGCGTAGACCTTGCCAATCCTTCTTGGGCTGACCTCCCAAGGCCATTGCCTTCCTCTGGAAGAGCTGCTCCTTACAGAGGGAGTCGGGTGGTGCACCAGGCCTGCGAGAGCCTGTCGGAGGCGGCGTATCACAGCGGTGCAGAGATGGCGTCGAGTGCGGAGGTGACGGTTGTCAAGGAAGAAAATTGCGCCCCCTGATATGGTAAGAGCGGCTGTTAAGGCCAGCCAGGTGCATACAGACGCTGTCGAGGAGCAGGGACAACGTTACACGGGTGGGGGAAGGGGGTGCGGGGCCGAATGGATGCGGCTGCTGATACTGAAAGAGTGGCTGTAATAGCCACAGCCAGGTGCATACAAAGGGTGTTCATGATTGTATTAGCTGAGCCACAGGCTACGCAGACAGGGCGGTCTCAGTACCCCCGTGTCAGCAGCAGCAAGTCAGATGAGCTGAGGGGAGGAAGAGCAACCCCGCTGCGCAAGCCGGAGGCTACCGCAAGGGCGCGACCGGCTCGCGGTGCAAAGCAAGCGCTTGGACTCGCTGCAAGGACACAGACAGGCGCATGCGGTAGCATGACACAAGACCCGAAGCCACCGAGCCTCCAGGAAGTGCTGCACACTGTTCGCGGCGCCGCTGGTCAGCTTGAGAGGCCAGCATCGAGAGTAACGAGGACCACCGATCCCCGCGACACCCGTGGATGTCCATGGCCAGTGTGTACGGGGTTAAAGGTATCGCCAGCTGGGTGGTACTTGTACCTAGGTAACTTCTTCTGTTCGGCACCTTCTCAGCATAGCCGGTCTCAGAAGCTATGGGACGCTTCTTCGGTGGGGATGACGTCCATGAGAAGCCGCTTGCCACTCCTCGAAAGAGGCGCGTCGATCTGGTGGGCGTCCCAGTGGGAGGTGGCAAGCGGCTCCTCATGGGCGTCGTCCTCACCGACAGCTTCCAGAAGAAGGGCCCCATCACTTCTGAGACCGGCTATGCTGTGAAGGTGACCGAACAGAAGAAGTTACAAGAGTACCCGGCCGGCGATACCTTTGTGCCCTGGCCATGGACATCCACAGGTGTCACGGGGGTCGGTGGTCCTCGTCACGATCACTGCTGGCCTCTCGAGCTGACCAGCGGCGCCGCGGACAGGGTGCAGCACTTCCTGGAGGCTCGGCGGCTTCGGTTCTTGCGTCCTGCTACCGCATGCGTCTGTCTATGTCCTTGCGGCGGTCCCCAAGCGCTTTGCTTTGCACACGCCGAGCCGGTCGCGCCGGTTGCAGCAGCCTCTGGCTTGCGCAGCGAAGCTGCTCTTCCCGAACACCCGATATCTATAACTACCTCGTCCACTTCTTTTGTAGCAGCTACACGCTTGTAGGCCCCTCCGAACCTTTGTCAATTCTTTTTGGGCTGGCTTTTCGCAGCCCTTGCTTTCCTATGGGCGCGCACATTCTTCTACTGTCAAATCTTGTTATAGGCACGTCGGCCGGTTTGGCGAAAACATGTGACTATGTCGAGGGTGTGCGTGTTCGTTGTAGAGGCACTATTGCCCCCAAATGTGCTTCTACCGTGACAATCAGCAATATATCAAGTTATATTGGAAATGGCTTTTTGGGTTTAGGTTTAGGGTTAGGGTGTAAAAACTAGACCCTAACCCTAGACCTAAACCCTAAACCCCACACCCTAAACCCTAAACCTTCTATCTAAACCTCAACCCTAATCCTCTGTTCCATGGCCCACGCTCTGCATCTGCGAGCTGGCCGTGCTCTCTCTGCGGGCTCTGGCTTTCGTCAGGGTGATAGCTTCCCGGCCCCTAGTCTGTCGGATCTGAGGCTCCTCACTCGTACTTATTGAGTGATCCATCCTCCCCCTGTTTTACCATTGCATCCTCAGGCCCCTTTGCAGCTGCTCACCGCTCTTAGGCCCCTCTGAACCTTTGTGAATTCTTTTTGGGCTGGCTTTTCGCAGCCCAGTAGAGGAGTCCTTCCTCGGCTTCTCATTCTTCGGCTTTGGACATTGTCCATTCTTTTAGGGCTGGCTTTGCCAGCCCCTCTTTCTTTATGGGCGAGCCTTCTTCTTGCCCCCATTGGGAGTGCCACTTCTTTCTTTCTTTCTGTAGAGAACATGAGAGATATGTTGATTTGTTTTCCTATAGGCACTTCTGCGAGCTGGCCGTGTTCTCGCTGCGGGCTCTGGCTTTTGTCAGGGTGATCGCTTCCCGGCAGCTAGTCTGTCGGATCTGAGGCTCCTCACTCGTACTTATTGAGTGATCCATCCTCCCCCCGTTTTACCATTGCATCCTCAAGGCCCCTTTGTAGCTGCTAACCGCTCTTAGGCCCCTCTGAACCTTTGTGCATTCTTTTTGGGCTGGCTTTTCGCAGCCCTTGCCCCCATTGGGAGTGCCACTTCTTCTTCTAGTGGGGAAGTCTGCCCCGAAAAACTGTGCCTGTACATACAGGCACGTTCCTATATCGAGTCACATTTGCCTGGGGAAAAAAGTGCTTCCCGCAAAATGGTGCCACTATCGAGGTTTTGCCCTAATGTGCCTATATCGAGAGGTGCCTATAACAAGGTTTGACTGTATATGGGGGAGCGCCCACCAGTGGGGCAGAGGGCCTGTCTGCCTGCCGGGGCTCGCTCGTCTTCCTCGATTGGGAAGCAGGTGGTTCCGGCCGTCAGGTTAGCGAACGGGACACAAACCCCCCCCCCGATGCTGCCGCGCCTGGTCGCGCTGCGGCCGCCCGCAGCATACGCCGCCGCCGCGGCCGTCGCAAGGCCCGCCTTCTGCCGCTGCTGCGGCGGCGGCGGCGGCACTGCCACCCGCCGCGCCGCCCTGCTGGGAGGTGCGCCCGCAGCCGCAGCGACCTGACGGTCCAGAGCTGGCGGCGCGATCGCATCGCAGGGCCTCGGTAGTCCCCGAGTGCTGACTTAGTGGGAGCCACGACGCACCGTGTTCGCTTGGCTCGTGTCTGGAGACATAACGTGGCGTGGCGCTGTCGGGCCGTTCGTTCTGTGCCTGCAGCCATGGCGTCCGCAATGGCCTCCTCTCAAGGGGCCGGCAGCGTCGCCGCCGCAGGTAGGGGTTGCTCTGACATTCACTTCGTCATCGCGAAGGTGTCCTAGCGATGGCGTTCATTGACGCTTTCTCGAGCGACGTGTGTTCAATTTGGTAGCTCAACTGAGACCTTATGTCGTAATTCTCCCATCAAGAGTTCAATCCATGGCTCAGTCACTGACCTCAAGGTCACTGCCCTGCGTCTCCTTTTGCTTGGCGCCTGCAGAGGTCCCAGCAGGGTCGAACAAGTACTCCAGCAGCGCAGCTGCAGCCGGGGCAGTGACCTTGCCGCAGCCACCAGTGTAAGCAGAACTGCAAGTCGCATACACTTCAGTGCTTCTTCCTGAGTCAAGCGTGTTGCTTGTCTGCAGTACCATCTAATCGAGCAGTCGACTGAATGTAGCTAAGTTCAGACTTCATGTGCTTCCGCTGTGACTTTTACTTGAAGTCTGTTTTCGTACTCACTGTCGCTTCTTTTGAATGTCAGCTACTGAAAGCTGAATCTGCTGTCTGCAAGTTCTGACTTGCATTGCCTGCTCAATTGGCAGAACCAAGGAGGTAGAGTACAAGTTCTCCGAGCTCTTTGGGGAGGTCAGAGACGATCCCTACTACTGGCTTCGGGATGACGACAGGAATAACCCCGAGGTGCTCGAGCACCTCAAGGCTGAGAATGCATATGTGGAAGCCGTGATGGGAGACACCAAAGCATTCCAGGAGGACCTTTACCTGGAGATGAGGGGCAAGATCAAGGAGGACGACTCATCTGTCCCAATCAGGTGCCACCTCTAGGCGCAAGAGCTGCCACTCAGCTTCGAAACAACCTGGACAAGACATCCTCTTGCCACTGTTCCTTGCTTGGCAGCTTTGATGTCAGATAGCCTCTTGGAAAAGTAATTCACCTGCAGCTGCTGTTAGCACTTGGATGCGGTCCTTCTGAACTAATTCCATCTGCATTGGGCGCTGTTTTGAAGGAAGGGTCCATATTATTATTACACCAGAACCGTGGAAGGCGAGCAATACCGAGTGCATTGCCGCCGGAGCATTGCTGATGGAGAAGGCGAGGGGGCAGTTGATGATGTGATGGATACCAGCGAGAATGCACCCCCAGAGGAGGTGCTTCTAGACGAGAACAAGAAGGCGTCCAGCTTTGACTTTTATAAGGTTGCTGGTTTCAAGGTGAGAGAAGCCGACTAGCTTGTACAAATCAGGGTAACAGAAAGGCCAGAAATTGATGACTACCAAAGCTGCTTATGGATCACAACTTTGGGTGGTGGATCTGCAACCTGAGCCCATAGCGTATAGAAACACGAATGAACTTCACAATGTTGAGCTTGGCTTGCGATACTCGCCATACTTGTCCATTTTGCCAAGCCCCTGCTCATGCTTGGCCTACAGGTTAGCCCAGACCACGAGTTTGTGGCGTATGCAGAGGATACGGAGGGTGGAGAGAAGCACACATTGGGGATCTGGGATCTGGCCACGACTGCACAGCTTGGGCCTGGAATACCAGCCACCAGTGGCGATGTAGCGTGGGCTAATGACAATGAAACTGTGTTTTACATCACCAAGGACAAGCTTGATCGCCCATACAAGGTGACATTACTGACCCTGCTAATTTCAGTGCCTTCCACTACTCCTATGTGAAGTATCCTGATTAATCCTGGGGTTTCAGCCTCAGCTTGCTGTAGTCAGCAACCCAGATAAGCAATGTTTGCAGGGCAAGTCTGTTGGGTTGGCAAATCGGTGTTCTGATCCGGTCACCCTGCTCAGGTCTGGAGGCACACAGTTGGCGCAGACCCTTCCTCGGACACGTGCGTCTTCCACGAGGAGGATGAGTCGTTCTACCTCTCCTTGTCGCGCTCAGAGTCGGGGGACTACCTCTTCCTGTCAGCAGGCAGTGCAGTGACTTCTCATGAGTTCAGCATCCCCACCACCTCTCCCCAAGTGGAATGGACAGCCATCACACCCAGAGTGCAGGACGTGGAGGCCTCCGTCACGCACAGAGGGGACCACTTCTTCATCATCAGGCGCACCGAGGAGAATTACAATTCCGAGCTTTTGGTCTGCCCTGTTAGCAATTTCGGCGAGCTGATTGTGCTACTTCCACACAGGCCCAGGTCAGTAATGACTTTGCACTTTCCTGCCTTGGTTGGCCATTATCTCTGTTTGTTTAAGATATCTAATTGGCCGATTTTAATCTGAAAATCCTGACATCTAGTCAGAGGAATAAGGGCAACTTCTGCTAACATCTCTCAATAACCTATGTACCTTCTTGTGTACAGCGTCAAGTTGGAAGGCATCCAGGCTTTCCGCGATCACCTGGTACTATTCGTAAGGGAGAATGGGCTACAGGGCATCACAGTCTATGAACTGCCTCCTGTGGGCCAGCCTATAACAAATTTGCCTCCTGGGAAGAACATTACCTTTAACGAGGAAGCTTACTCTGTCTCAGAGGAGTACGGTCAGTACAAGTCCGCAATACTGCGCTTTGGCTTCACGTCTCTCAAGACCCCTTATTCCGTTTTTGACTACGACATGAGGACTGGGCAGAGGGCATTGAAGAAAGTTCAGCCGGTAAATTTCCCGATAGTCATGTGTTGTGCTTTGGCCTTAATATGTCGCATATGCAGCCTTGATTTGTCTGCTTTGTCTAATTTGTTTGTGTATGAAGATTGTAGGAGCTCCTTGACAAAGAGCAATCATGACAAGCTCCACCACCTTGGCCAGGTCCTAGGAGGCTTTGATAAGGACAATTATGCCACTGTCCGCCGATGGGCTACTGCTGAAGACAACACGAAAGTGCCAATCTCCATTGTGTATCGGAAAGACAAGGCCAATCTTGATGGCACTGACCCACTTCTGCTAAATGGCTATGGAGCCTACGAGGTATGTAGGTCTCCTACACAAAGCTGGGGGATTACTGTAATGTGCAGCCTCAAGTGTTTGTATTACTTGAAGAAGTGTGACACTGGCAGAAGCATTCCAGATGTTTACAGGAAAAGACATGCTATACAGTTCCCTACTAATGCTTGCTCGACTGAAAGCTGGATGAGCACTGTGTCTTGCTGCCACAGATCCCAAACGACCCCTACTTTAACAGCAATATCCTGCCTCTGCTGGATCGCGGAGTAACTTTTGCTATGGCACACATTCGGGGGGGTGGAGAGCTGGGTAGGAAGTGGTATGAGGACGGGAAGTACCTGAAGAAGAAGAACACGTTCTCCGACTTCATTGCCTGCTCCCAGTACCTCATTGAGCACAAGTAGGCAAGACAGTGCTCCGTCTGAGACGCAATTACTGCCACTCATTGGATCAATTAGCGTTAGCTCTTTCCTCAATTGTCGCCATCCAAACCATTCTATGTGCTCTGCATCCTCCATCTCTGTGATGCTGCGGCTGAGGAATGGTGGCAGGCTAGTGACCCTGTCAAACTGGACGCAGATGGGTGGCTGGGGACAAGTTGTGCATTGAAGGTCGAAGTGCAGGAGGCCTTTTGATTGGAGCTGTGCTCAACATGCGGCCAGACCTTTTCCGGGTGCGTTTGGCAGGATTGGTTGCAGTCTAGATACAACATCCCACATCCTACATGATCCCACGCTCGTCTCCTTACACATGCCAAACTCCCTTCTTGACGCCTATGACTCCTATACGGAGCACCAAACATCACGATGTGGGGTATCTTCCTGTTTGCTGGTATTGACACCTTGCTTCAGGTCGGAGGTGGCTGACCAAATTCTTGGTAGGTAGTGATAGCAGAGGCAGCCAGCAGACAGCTGTTCCATGTGATTCTTGGTTCAAGAATTTCTACCAACTAGTAACGCCCCTGTGTTCCTGAGCATGCACTTAAATTTCTGCCTCAGGTGGCCTTTGCTGGGGTGCCCTTTGTGGACATTGTCACAACCATGCTTGATCCTTCCATTCCCCTGACGACCATTGAGTGGGAGGTACATTCAGACTGTCGTTGCAGCACAGTAACAGTAGCTAGGAGTAGATGCCTTGTCATGCGTGAGTGAAGGATAACATTACCAGATGATGTCAACCATGGCTTTTAGTAGCAGCATCTTGAAGGACATGGAAAAGTACTGCTTAATCAATTAAGCTTAATCAAAGCTGGATCAATCATCTGTTTTTCCAGGAGTGGGGAAATCCGAGCCAGGAGGAGTACTTCAAGTATATGATGTCATACTCTCCTGTGGACAATGTCAGTAGTCACCATCTGGCCAAGTGGCCCCTCATGTGCATGCACCTGTGTCTTTGCATCGCTACAGGCTGACATGATTCACAAAGTCAAGATCAAGTGTTGCACTTTATAGCTCGATACTATAAATTTAACGTCAAGGATGCCTGATCTGTGTGGTTGCTCTCATAAGACTGTCTTCGACAACTCTTGAGAAACTCTCATGGTTAACGTTGCAGGTGGCAAAGAGGGAGTATCCCAACATCCTCGTGACGGCTGGCTTGCATGGTATAGCCCCCACTTCCTCCTGCAATTTGCACAAGCAATGCAGAAGCAGGCACCTAACAGGCACCTAGCATACAGCATCAGCCATGGCGCTCGTACATGTGGGAGACGCTCATTTCCAACATACCCATCGCAGATCCTAGGGTGGGGTACTGGGAGCCTGCCAAGTGGGTCGCGAAGCTGCGGAAGAACCAGCTTAATGATTCGCGCCCGATCGTATTTAAGTGCGACCTTGGTGCTGGCCATTTCTCGAAATCTGGCAGGTCTGTCATGCACTCAACCGGCCTCTTGGGCCCTCTTGATCTCCTCAAAGTATTGTGCATCACAATGATTCAAACTTACGGCGCTGGGATGAGCTGTTGCTTCTTGACTTTGCTCTGTGCTGAGCATTCTTCGAGCAGTTCAATGTGCTGAGTTGCGGTGGTATGTGATGCAGGTTTGACAAGCTCAAAGAACGTGCATTCGAATATTCATTCACACTGAAGTGCCTCGGACTCATACAAGAGAGCCCATCATCTTCCCGCCTTTGACCTGCACGCTTAAGAATGAATTTTCCAGCATGAGGGGCGTTGCTGTAGAGGAGATGGCAGAGGGCTCACATAACTGCAATACTGCAGTTTCACAACTCCAATTTTGCAACTTGGCAATTCTGTGATCAGGCATTTGCACTGTGCAATTTTTGCAATTTTGTGATTATACAGCTTTGGCAAGGGCAGAAGGCATACGGTCTGTGCATAAGCTTTGTGTGCAGGACGCTGAGTTGCTTGCACAAGCCTTGATTGTGCATCAAGAACGGAATAGAACTGGCAAGCATTGCTTGCTAACTTCCAGATATGAACTGTTCACCACCACAAGCACTCTCTTCTGCTTCTGGAATCTCCTTCTTCTTATGGGTAAATGAACAAAGAGATCCCTTTGTGATGGACGGAGGCATGAGGAGATGTTTCAGGAGAGCAGCTACGACAGTCACGTTGAGACTGTTACCAAGCATTGCATACCTGAGCCATAACAGGAATAGGAATCTGTGAAGACCAATAACAGGAGCAGCAGCAAGACTGTAATTGAATCATGGCTAGTCTCGTTCTTAGCACGCACTAAAAGGTAAGGCCCGTGAAGTGTGGCAGGAGGATCGACACATGGGAGTTTGCGAGGCAGCTCCACAATCAGCAAGCGAGGGGAAGGGCAGTGGAAGGAAGGTGAAAGAAACTTGTTGGGTTGGGAGTTTGCTTGAAGGGTTGAGAAGAGGTTTAATTTTGGATTTAATTTTGCACCAAAAGTAGTCATTCTCGTCTCAGTTATGCGACCGTGCATCATGGATCAGTAGTCAGCGAGAGTGCAGGTCAGATACAGCACCTTTGCTTAAGGTTCACATGGCAAGGGAAGTTGAAACTCTGGGGGAAGCTATGCAGGTTCGCCACCTGCACATGTGGAGCTTGGAAAGGATCATGATCCTTTCTCTATAAATGCAAGAGAAGCATGCCAGTCATAAGCACTCGTTATGCTGTCAATGCAGGCATTGCTGTCAGCGCAGGCATCAAAATTGTACAAGAAACAAACTGTTCTGCAGAGTTAAAAGGTCTTGCAACTTCAGACTGTCTGCTCTTCTGAAGTGGCACTACATCACTGAGAGTCAGATGCAGCTTGCTTTTTTGTACCTCTCTTGGGGTGAAGTATCGAAGCCCCAACTCGTTGAGTGGAACTCCTCTCCACGTGGTCACTTCCTCTGAGCCAGTTGTGGGATGCATATCGAGACCATCGACCTGGTACGGTTCGTGTCATAATGGTTACTCTTCAAGCGCATCATCAGACAAGCTGGCCCAAGATTTGGGCTCCAGTATGTAAATAAAGGCTCCACAGCGATCAAGGAAGGACTGACAAGCATGTATGTGCCAATGGTTTATTTTTTGCTGCAAGACCTTGACCTTGCAACATGCAATTCGTACAAGAGTCACAGGAATAAGTTTGAAAACGGAACAGCATGGTATTGGAGCCTCATGGGCAAGACGAAAATGCCGATCAATACCTTGGTTGCCAGAACTGAGCCAGTGCCCTTCGCATATTTGACATAGCTCTTTGTAAAGCAGCAGCACCTAAGCGATTGATCCGTTGTAATGTCTGGCACACATGTACATGACTGGCTGTCAATGAGAAATACTATCTGACATCACATATCTTCATGATGCCACTTCTTAAAAGCAGGCATAGGGATACTTGCAATTAGCAAACAGTATGACTCTCAGAAGAACTTCGAAAAGTTTATATGAAGCATAATTATTATGCATATCAGAAGAAGGCGCATATCTGACAAGCAAGCAGGAGTCCCGTTCTGCAATTGTCTATGTGGCTAGCTTCAAGTCTTACTTCTAGTACAGCACCCAACAACGTAAATGGATGACATAACTTGGCGACTTGGACCACAGACATGAATCTTCCAAATTATGTGTAGTGCCAAGCACCTACCAAGCACTTCGCCCCAACGTTGCAATATGCTGGGTGATACCTTGTACTGCTGCCATGAGTTGCCGCTCTCATCGATGCCCTCTGCCAGCTGTGCAGTACTGCTTGAACTCTCAGAACCTGGTGCTGCACTCCTACTGTGCATATCCCCTGGCCTTACTGGTTGGTCTGAGTGAGCAGCACTCTCGGAGCTGACCACATCCAATGCTTGCAGAGGCCGACAAATGGAAGCTTGGGTAAGGTCTGAGGTGCTCGCTGTGCCTCCTACAAAGACCAAGTCTTGCGGTTCTTTGAGTTCACCACACGCGTCCGTTTCTGATTCCAAGAATTCACCAAGTAGCCTAGGTGCTCGTGGGGGCCAGCAATCACACAGACCAGCTGGGCTCCCAGCATCCTGCCGTACGCTGTGGTCAGCTTCTACATGTTCCGCGACACGCGACCTGCACTTCACTGTCAGTTCATCTTCCTCTGCTCCCTCCCTGATGCTGTCGCCGGAGTAACAAAGAGGTACTGCAATATCCTGGTTGTAGCAATCAGCCAGGCTCGGGCTGCAATCTGCAACCGTCCTGTGCTTTGCCTGCATGACGATACTTCAACGTCAGTGCAGAATGTATAACCAACGCAAGCAACATGCTTAATAATAACAATGACATCAAGGTGCTTCTTGCTGTTGGTACAACAATTAATGTCAAGCAGGCAAGAGGGGGCCACTGTCCAAGTCGAAATGACCAAGCCCAACCTCTTCTGCAACAGAGGTGCACAATGAAGGGGTAGAAGTGCTGAGAACATACCAGGCAAAAGTACCGAGGCCTTGAGTATGGTATGCCAAAGTCGATGGGGCTGAGGACAAACTCCTGAGCGCGGAAGTCTGCTTGCTCCAGTGCACACATGAGCCGAGCATGTGTGTCTGACACCTGATAAGGACCTGTCAGACATCCTGCTCGTTTCTTGCTCTCACGCTGCCTGTAATTGGCAGTGATTGGCAGTAATGGACAATTAACTCCAACAATACATTCTGCCGGGACAACGGGGGGTGGGGGGCAGCTGGGACACCTCGAAGCCCACAACATTCTCCACGAGGAGGTAGCGAGGGGGTTTTCGCATCTTCTGGAGCTTCTCCAGCAAGCTCAGGAAGGATGTGGCTCTGCCATCAGACGAGTCCTTCTTGAGGCCTGCCACGCAAGCTTCGATGAGGGGACGCCAACTCACTAAAGTAGTCCCGTTGCAAAGAGAGGATTACAATAGCAAGAAAGAGAGATGACAAGCGATGCAGTCCAAAAAGGTGTTGCAGTATTAAATCTCGCTATGTACCTACAAACGACAGAGTCACACAGCAATTTGAAGCATGGACATTATCTAATTGACCTGCCCCGAAGGCGACTGTTAATCCATGACACAGATGTGTGCAGGACGGCCTCTTCTGCACCCTCACACACCTGAGGGCCTTACCCTGCCGGGTGTACGGCTGGCAGGGAGGGGACATCAACCAGACATTGCTGTCGTATTTGTCCAGCTCCTCGACACTGAGCCTCTGGACGTTTCCCTGCGCCGCAAGCAAGCGCGCGGACTGTTCAGAAAGCCGCCCACATTGACGCACCTGGATCAAGCCTCAGTGCAGGCATGGCACCATCATATCAACTAAAGCAAAGAGTAGTTGCTCGTGCAGCCATGCTTGCAATTCAACTAGGACACAGCGAGAGCCAGAGCCGACATTGTAGCTGCAGCAGAGAGAGCTTGAGCAGGGCCTCAGACTAGAGCGACTGCCATCGAGGAGCCAAGTACTGGCAACTTCCAGCTGCGCGCCTGCCATTGGCATGTGTTGACAGCTGCAGCATTAGGCTCAACCTGGCTAGGCCTGTGGCCAAAGTTGTGCTCGTAGACGTCGTTGGCGACCTCGTTGATGTCAAACGCGCTCACAACGACGGCGGAGACGCCCGAGGACTCCAGCGAGTACCTCTGCTCATACAGACCATTGTGAGCAAGCCAAACATGCGAAGCGCATGTTAAGAGCACCATGTGCTGTGAATGTAGGACCTGAAGCACACATTCGCATATTTTGGCTGACTGGCAAGCCTACGAGCGTGCCATGAAGGCATTGAAGGCAGGAATGTGTTCCCGGGCGTGCGTACGGCCTGCGGCAAGTGCCTCACCAGGCCGCCGATGCCGCTGTAGAACTCGAGGACTCGGAGCGGCGCCTGCCCCCCCATCTATTCGGTGCCGGACGCTGCCGTCTACCGCCAGCTTCTGTCCTCTGCCGTGCTAAGCCCTGGCCGCAGCTCGGCTTCCAGAAGACGGAATCCAGCTTCGCCGGCGCCAGCACAAGCCGGGGAGACGGCGAAGCGGCCGCGTCCGGCAAGCTCGCCGCCTGGAATCTACTGCCGGCCCCGCGCGGGCCACGCGAGAGCTGCTCCCGCGCCGAGGCAAGGCCGTGCTCCAAGGCTGAGCGCGGCGGCGGCTCCGGAGGAGGCGGCAGCCGCAAATCGTGGCGGCGGCGGCGGCGGCGGCGGCGGCGCCAGCGGAGCAAGGGGGCCGGAGTGCAGGCCTTATAACCGCCGCGATAACCCTCGGTCAGCGTCGAAGAGAGTGACATTTATGTATTGGGACACCAAAAAGTGCTCAGATTTCGGTGCACGCACACCAGGGTCCTGGCTGGCCCAAATGCAAAATCACGGACGTGTTAAGAAGCCATTACGAGTATAAGTGATCTCACTAGTCAGCTCAAGAACCCCCCCTCCGGCGGTAGTCTCGAAGGGGTTTTTGCGGCGGCCATGGCGGCGGCCAAGGGCGCCGCCGCCGCCGCCGTGCCGGCCG